>JAODUK010010746.1:6032-29630 GCA_027564635.1 Typhlichthys eigenmanni | reverse complement strand
GTTGAGCGTCCGACCTCTTGGTTTGTTTTTCCTTTGTTCACGTTCGCTTGCACTCGCCTCCACCGCAGCGTTACAGATACTGAGACATTCTCATTACTCCAGGCATACTCAGTAGAACTCCATGCAGTACTACGTCTAGGGACAGGAATGGTCGACTTGTGCATGCGCTGGAAAGTTGAAATTGATTAAAACAGTAAATTGCATACAGTATGTAGTTTAACAGTGTATTGCTAATAATCCTCCAACAAAATATTATTCATTATTGGAAAACACATCTCACTGTTGCTCTGGGCAGCACCCAAAAGGACGTTAAATATTTCGAAATGAGAGGTCTGAATAATTTTGTAATTATGCCTATTTTATTTACTTAAAGAGCAAGCCAGTCTCGTATAGAAGTCAATTTAGATATAAAAACCAACCATAACAAGTGTACTGTAGCTAATAGTTAATTAGTAATGTACTTTGGGGTCGATTTTGAAAAGTATTCCTCCATTAGGATGATTAAGGCAGATAGAAGGCCATTTCAACCAATGAGAGATCACATGACCAAGTCAGCTAAATGCTAGGGGGTACAATACAAATACAACTCCAAAAGTGGCACCTGACTCAAACCATTGCTTCACAAGCCATTATTCCATGTAGTTTACTGTATGGTGCACATGGAATGCACTGCTGGTTGCTCATGTTCATGCAATGCTACAGTACAGTACAACTCCCAGCCTGATAATATATAGCGCTGTCTGTTTTATTGGCTAGCTAGTTTATCTGCTCTGCTTCCACAGATATGGACTTTCCCTTAATGTTTGATGGGTCCCTCTGTTTTATCTACAGCGCCACAGGAAGAGAAGTGTTCGACTGGATACTGGACCAGGGTTACTACTCAGAGCGGGATACGAGCAATGTTGTGCGGCAGGTGTTGGAGGCTGTGGCTTATCTTCACTCCCTAAATATTGTTCATAGGAACCTCAAGGTAAGCAGTTCTGCAAAAAGATGTTTCATCATCATTTCATCAGTTGTATGCCTGCCACTTTGTAGAAGAAGAATCCAACAGTTCTTTCTTAAAGATTTAAGTTTGACAGGGAATGTTAGGCTGTAAGTTAATTAGCCTGCTATTTAGACTATTCTACATGTTGAAATGTAATGTACTGTAGAAATCATACTGCAAAGGGCTCTATACGCAGATGTTTGATAGATGGTGTCAAGCAGGTGATATGACCACCTTGAACAGCACATGCTCAACAATGATTCAAACACATGTTCTATCAGACAATTGGACTACTTTGAATACATCAGATCTATAACCATGTCGGGGTGATTTAATTTGTTTGTGGTGGTTCTGAATTGTGTGTGTTTGACTATAGCAGAACCAATACATTTTATCATTAAGCAGTATTTGTCAGACAAAAGGGAAACTTTCCCATTAACGGGTCACAAAATGTTCAGAAATCAATATACAGTATATCTGTAAACATGACATAAAATAGCATTTACATTATACGGACCAATTTAGAATGCTTTCAAATCCTAAATACTTCCTTTCATTATGCTTTACTGTACAGTATCACTTCCAAAAAGATCAACCAACCCTTTTAGTGTTCTGGGCATTTATGGAATGTGAAGCATTTGCAAAGCTGCCTCACATGCCATATTGTCTTTTTAGACGGTTTGCTTCTATTGACTTTATTCTAGACAATCACCACCCACAGCAGCCTGAAAGGGTTGTAATGGACTTACTGTATTAGGACTCATTCCCTTTTTGAGTTTCTGTGTAATTGGCAGTTAAGTGGAGATTATCTGTGTCTTGTCCTCTCTCTGAACTATTGTCTTCAGTATCTTCCGGCTTTCCGTAATCAGACTTTGATGAGGGTGATAAGAATGGTTGTATGAGTATACAGTAATGTAAGTATTGCCTTGACTGTTTTTGTGTTTATATTCTTTATGCTTTGATATTTAGTTGGAGAACTTGGTGTACTACAACCGACTGAAGCACTCTAAAATAGTGATCAGCGACTTCCATCTGGCCAAGCTGGAGAACGGACTGATTAAAGATCCCTGTGGAACACCAGAGTATCTTGGTGAGATGCCTTTAGCCTCAGCACAGCATTGCACAGCAGCATGCACAATGTTGCAGCCTATGTTTCTGTGATTATGGTTTTCACTATGGCATGTTGTTTTATCTTCACCCCAGCACCTGAGGTTGTTGGCAGACAGAGATATGGCAAGCCGGTTGACTGTTGGGCCATTGGTGTCATCATGTACATACTGTAAGTTCTTATGTTAAATAAATTATATACTGTACATGGGGTATACAAACGATGGATGGATAAACCAACATCAAATCAAACCATTTTCCAGTGTTGGGTAATTGCATGTATTACTTCCATTTCTAAAGCTTTCTGTTGTAAATGCAAATTGATATGTATTAGCCCAAAATTAATGATTGTACCAATTATCACCAGAGATTTGAATTTGAATTATCACTTTGATTGTTGCTACTACTCTGTTTTTTACTTTTAAACTGTTATTAAAATATATATTAACTTTAAGCTATACTATTAAACTAATATAAAGTATTACTTTCCATTAGCAGGTCCATTATCATGTTATAGTCCAGTGTGTGCTTGCAATTTGATTGTATTGAGCTCAAGACTAGAATAGATGGATGGACAGAAAATAGTTATTGATTAGCAATTGGTGAACATGCCTTGTTGTAGGCCTTCAGGTAAGGAAAAATGAATGTATTGTGAAATCCATACATTGATGCCAGTAAATGCACAGAGGGCCTTTGTTTGACTAGTTAGTGCACTTCTGATATTTCTTCTTTGCTCCCTCAGTCTGTCAGGCAATCCCCCTTTCTATGATGAAACTGACGAGGAAGACTATGAAAGCCACGACAAGAACCTATTCAGGAAGATTTTGGCGGGTGATTATGAGTTTGACTCTCCATACTGGGACGACATCTCTGATTCAGGTACATAAAGATGAAGTAAATGCAGTGGAGGGAAACTGACAGTTTGCAGAGTAAACATTTCAAACTAAAGGTGCTTGCACACTGCCCAGACTGTGCCCAACTGACACGAACGTTCTAAGTTGGAAGTAGTTGGTCGCAGTCTTTAGAATGTTGAATTGAAAATTGCCTCTCCAAATTACCCATACTGTAACTGTCAGGACAACTCAGACCTTGGATAATGCGACATGATAAACAGGGAAAACCCTATCTCCAATGCAAACAAGTCGAGCTGACATTACAGTAGGCTACTATCGCGGTTGGAAAATGGCTGCTTACGGCGAGTTGGGTTTTTTCCTTCTACAACTCTGCTTTATTCACGTTTCTACGTCCAGAAACTACAGCAAAGTGAAGTGAGTAATCGACAGTTGTTGCCTCCTAGACACCGTGTACACGGTGAGCTGTCAGGAGAACACACATATTGCGGTTTGTTGGAAAACTGCAGACGTTCCACAACTCCGTCCGACCCAACTGGACATGTCTAACTCTAAAAACTCAGACCAACTAACACCAACTAACACCGACTGACGACGCACACTGATCTAAACATTGGCGTTGGTCGGGGCAGTGTGCAAGCAGCTTAAGCCCCACAAACCCCCCCCCTTTGAGCTGCTTCTTAGTTCTTCTTGCTGTTTTTGTTTTCTTCGTCAGCTAAGAGTCTGGTTGCTCGCATGATGGAGGTGGACCAGGACCAGAGACTGACAGCCCAGGAGGCTATAAACCATGAATGGTACAGTGTTACCGTAACATGGACCATATTACTTAGAAGCAATGTAATATTATGCATTGAAAGGTAAAGCTGTAGTCATTAAGTGGCACAATTCTTTCTTTGCTAAAGCAGTCCTTGAAAATGTGCCAATCGAATGAAATGGACCACGTAGGGTGAAATGTTTTTAAGAGTAAATTAGCATATTTCAAACTCTATTGAAGTGGCAGTTTCTGCTTTTTGTTCCTCAGGATCTCCGGTGGTGCAGCTTCAGATAAGAATATCAAGGAAAATGTCTGCGCACAAATAGAGAAGAACTTCGCCAAAGCTAAATGGAAGGTAGGCCTCTTTGTTATGTTCTCATTCACTGACAGTCACACACCCCTTCAACAAGTAATAGGCCAGTATTATCTAACACTGAATCACTGCTGTGTGACTATGAAGCTAATTGTACTCTGATAAAGCTACCTGAATAAACCAACTACTGCCTCCATCTACAGAAAGCAGTGCGGGTCACCACTCTCATGAAAAGACTGAGAGCTCCGGAGCAGAGTGAGTCAAGGGCAGTCAGCCCTGCAGACGGAGCGACCTCCGACCCCGCGGGTTCCCAGGCTGCCACCGACCCCTCCACAGTATCAGCAGCCACACTCGAAGGAGCTGCCGCTGTTGCCGCAGAGCCCCCTGGTGGAGCGGAGGTCAGGAACCCAGCGGCGGATGAAGCTGCGGCGACATCTCGTTGTAACGGAGAGCCATCGGCATCTGTCCAGCCCCCGGCTGAGGCTGGGGCCGAGCAGGGTTAGAGCCCATGGCCCATGCCCGCCCTCTCTCTCCCCCCCGCTCCCTACTCTGACCCCTGCTATCTCCACCAACCCCACTGACCGCTGTACATTGTGCATTAGCAGCAAGCATGGTGACACAAAATTTGGCTTCTCTTCTCACTCGCAGCATTAGTGCATCTCATGGAGACTGTGCGCTCTCTTTCCTTAGCGTCCTGTTGTGAGGCTTTCCTTTTCAATGTGCTGTATACTGTTCTGTTGCCAAGACATGTATATGTCTGACTGAGTCTACAGTAGCTATCAGTTTTAGGGGCAAACTATCGGTCGTGGTTCATAGTCTTCTCTTTGAATCCATCTTTTTAGTGGCAAGACAACAGGGGAGACATCATTTGTGTTTTAGTCAAGTTTTATTCCATGTTTCTCCAAAAATCATTCTATCCCCTGCTACAGTTACTATTACAACTCTGCCTTGTTGTTCCATAACTGGCATTATGTGTACCGTAATATCTTGTGTATGATGGTCAAAGTTTTATTCCTAAACGGGAGAGACATTGCAGTACTCTTTTTCTGCTTGTTCCACTAACCCAGTTTCTTAACAATGCTTTCATACCCAGTATTATATTTTTGTTATAGGCAGCTTTACACACACATTTATACAAAATGCTAACTACACATAAACACACACATAAAGTCCTTTGCCAGCTTCCTGCTCAGGAAAGAACCTCGTGGCTGTTCGTGTAAAGATTCTGTACATAAGACCTTTGTAGAAGTAGCTAAACAGCATGCCTTCTCATTTCGCGCTGTTGATTTTGCATTTTGGAAACACTTGGTGAATGAAGATTTGCTATTTTGCATTTACACATGTAAGGTCTTTCTTTCCGCCAACCTTAACTTACTGTATCTTTCTGTAGACCACAGTGGTTTTGCCTACAAGTCTAAGAAGCTAATGCTCTTTTCAATGCGCCTAATGTACATTTAGCTATTTGTTCAGTCAACATTTAGTGCCCCTACTGTAGGTGATGGATAAACTAGATGTCTTGTTTACATTGTCTATCATATGCACACAGTACAACTTTTAATTGGTAGCTCATCTTTATAGATATATCGCCGCAGAAATGACTCCATTAATTCATTTAAATGTCTGTCTTACCATTTACATGCTAATGCCATATGCCAACATGTCTTATTATTTGGTTTTAATTGTGCAGTGATTTATTCTACTTACAACATGCATTGGAACAGATGTACAGTATTATTTTGACAGTAGCTATTTATCTGCACACATTTTGAATGCTTTGTTTATCCACTTTGTTAATTTTTTTAAAAGAATTATGACTTATTACATATATTTATTTGTTATTTATTTTCTTACTTGCATACTTTCTCATAAATGATACTTGATAACACACAATAATAACATTTGTATTCTGTCCCCTCTCTGCTAATAATAATGAGCTACAGGAAGCATTATCACCCTAGAGTAAATTCAGCAATATTCAACTGGCTGCAGATACTGTGATTTCTGGTGTCCTCTCGATTACAGTCTACGTGCCCTGTAAGTAAAAGTCTGTAGTCCTTGACAACCGTCAGTCGCCTGTCTAGATGGCCACTTAACCACCGCGAGGCTGTTGCAAGTTTGTGGTGGGCACAGAGCTGTTTATTAACTACTAATCTCACAGTGCCCATAACTAAACACTGTCTGCACCTCATTTGCTCAGGGCTAGTTGTTCCCTGGTCAAACGGCGGCATAATATAATCCAGTAGTTGGATTTCATTATTTAAATTTACAAAATTGTGTGGTACATGCCACATTTGTTGTATTTTAACAATCCACTGTCAACGATATGTTTTATTAATTGTGTGCAAATTTATATTGAAATGTTTATAATATATAATAGGGCAACTACTTTAGAAAAGCATCTGCTCTCAAGAAAAAAATTGCATAAGGTGTCATGTAATCAGAGAACTGACTTTGTTGTTAATTATCAATATTCAATTCGAAGTCTATTAATTATTTATGTATCTCATACCACTGACATTATTAAAGGTTTTTCCAGTATGTTTCTCACAACACATTATCATACGTATTTCATACAAATGTAGATTTAAATAGTGTCAAAAAATCCTAAAGAAAATATTTGTGAATAGGTGTCATCCATTCGGTTTGACACCAAATTAATTCTGTTAACGCAATGCTTTATTTCTAATATGTCTCCCACTGTATTTAGTATTCTGTCTGTTTATTTTGCCAGATATTTGTAGATGTTTGACAGGATCACTGGACACCTGTAGGTCCTGTCTTGCATTTGTAAGCTCTGTTTCATATACTCTGTGACCGAGTTTATGACTTTGATGGTAATAAAATAAAGTTGAATTATACCATGTTTGCTTTAATGTATTATTTTCCGTAACTTTTTGAGCCATACTTTCTGTTTGTGTTGACGGTTCGGCAAACCACAGTGAAAACAAGCTGATTCAGGTCTCGGTGGGATGTCAATTTGTGCAAAGAAAACCCAGTTTGTGAGACTTTATAAAATACAAAACTTGTTTGTGTACACGGGTCTTGTACTTTTAAGGCATAGGGGTTTCAATGCACTCTCTCAATGGAGCCCTTTTTCCTTCTTGCACCCATTAGCGTGCAGCCATCCATATAATCCTGGTGGCCCAGGGGACTGGTTACTCCACCGCTGTGTTGGCTGATTTCATTAAGCGTGTGAGGACAGTGATGTTGTCATAACAGGCTACTGATCACAGCTTGTCTTTACCCAGAGAAGAATAGGATGTGAATGCTGCCTTTAAAACTATGTAGACATTGCTCTTAAGAAGAAATTAAACAAACAGCATTGAATTACAGAGAGTCCAGACTAAACATTGAACTCAATTGTAAATGCTGTTTAATATTATATGACCAATAGCGGCCTACAAAATTGGAGATGTAGTCTAAGTTAAACTATTTAGGCTCAATTAATCACTCTGAGGTGCCTCCAATGCCTGTTCAAGTTTCTAACACATGGTTGTTACAAACCCTATTTGCCATCAACATTTATATATTCCAGTTGACTCTATCCTCAACAAAGTGATGACTCTTATCCTGGGGCAGAGTAACAAATGATGACAGTGATTAATAAAAGCAACTGGTAATGATTTACAAAACACTGACAATAACAAAAGAGCGATCACATAGATTATGCTTATTTGTTCACATCGCCCTGCTTACCACTAATGTCCTGCAGAAAGCTTATCCTACAAAAATTGGCCGAACCCTCCCTCCAGCATCTTGGAGTAGACTTTACCAAGGAGGCTGAGAAGTGTATCCCTATTAGCATACAATCTCTCGGGTCCACCTTTTAAACAGGACACCCACCCCCCCCGGTCTGCCATTCCTTGGGCACTGTCCCAGACTTCCACACAATGTTAAAAGAGCCGTGTCATTAAAGACATCCCCTCCACACCCAGAGTGGCTTTGCCACTGCATAGTTGTTTGACTACCTCGGTGACTTCCACCATGGTAATTGATGATAATCCCCCATCAGCCTCCAGCTCTGCCAGAGATAACACTTGTATATAAACAAGTAGCAAAAATGTACAGAAAGTATTTTGAAGAGACTGCTGGCCTGGTCGGCTTCACTGTAAACGTGCAACTTCTAAGCATTCAAGCTGAACTGTGCACCACCCATAACTTGATGCCATACATTTCTGGCTAGCTGGGCATACTGCCGGAAATGACTGCAGACTTTTCACAAGATAGGCCTATTACAGGCCCGGGGTTGTAGAGGTATGAAAATGATCTACCCACTCCCAGACCTCTCTTATGGCCACCAGTTAGTCTCTCACACGTCTTGACTCACACAGTTATCAAATAATTGCATTCTTGAGAAAGCGTGAAAGTCTTTCAGTGGAATCGTGGCATGGAATATCAACCTTCCATTGCTGTATCCCAGAGACCTTACGTTCACAGGGATGTCAAGAGAGACAAAGCATCCAGCTGCCCTTCATTTTCAATTAGAGTTGGTGATTTACAGTGACAAGAGACAAGTAGCCAATGCAAACCAACTTGGCGGGGTGAATATAGTGAGATAGAGGATAATGATGTCCAGTGGTGACTCTTTACAACCAACAGTTGGTGTGTTATATGTTTGAATTTAAAACAATCAGGATAAAGGGGATGTGGCTATGCAAATGTGGTATGTACAATCTTTAATAAATGTTTTGTACCCTAGTGGCAAACAGCGTTCATGAAAATATAAACATGTGATGTTTACATTTTTTATGGAAAAGTCCTGAAATTTCAGGTTGAAAAATTATGTTTTCTCTGCTGTTAATAGTGGTGCAGTGTCAATGTTTGACCCCAAAAACACTAGATTGTTTTTAACTCATTTTTAACTTAATGTGAAAACACATTGACATGATGATCCTTAGTTTATTTACATTATATATTGTTATCCATCTTACAGGTTTTCTGCCATAATACTGGATAATGCATTATGTGTCAAATGCATTTAGAATATTAATTGCTTCTGTATTCCAATGCGGCAACAGTTGTATTATTATCCAGCAGAGGGCACCATTGCTCCCTGGTTGAAATGTACTCCACACTTTCCACGAAACAGCGCTGATTGTCAACTCCACAAGTAGGCCTACTAGTGCAGCTTGGTGTCAAACAAAAACACCTGAAATATGTCTGTTAGCCATACTATTTTATTCTTGAAAAACAGTTAGCCTCAGCTGAGCAGGATGGCCAAAGTTGTAGGCTACTGTAATAGGCTACATAGTGTTCTGTATCTGAAAGATGTCCGTGAACAAAGGGGTATTTTGACGCAATGCCGAACTTCTCGTCTCGGGTCCAACAATGCTCAGAGTGTCCCTCTTCATTCAGCTCAGATTCCCATGGCATGCCTGGCACGCCATGCCCGCTTACATGATCAGACACGCAGATAACAGATCGAGGGCTGAATGCCATGCACGGAAAGTCACTGTAGCCTATGGTGTTGTCACGTCTTTAGTCAGGGCAGAGGTTGGCAGTGCCCAGCTGCTGTTAACAGTACTGTAACACCCTCAATCAAATGTATTTGTTGTTGTAAACCACCTATACAGCAAAGTATGCTATGATTGGATCCCAAGGTCAAACTTTGTTGTGGATGAACAAGACCATTAAAAAAGGCCTGGTTTTCTGCAAATGCCAGATCCAGATCAAGTGATGGTCAGATGCTTACTGGTTCTCTAAACTGACACCATGCTACATGTATCCGCCATGTCCTGCTACAGTAAATGCCTGTACTGGGATAAAACACACATATTTTATTAACTATAGACTTCAAGGTTAGACAGATTAGACAGGGTTAGACAGATTTGTGAAACAAAGCCTGAAAAGTATTTCATAAATGGTCTGATACCTCTTAAATACCAAATCAACATGTAAACTGACATTGACTTACTATGTGAAAAAAAACAATTCCATGCTGGTCCAGGCTGGTTCATACTGGTTAGTGCTGGGGTAGTGCTGGTCCAGGCTGGTTCATATGGTTAGTGCTGGTGTAGTGCTGGTCCAGGCTGGTTCATACTGGTTAGTGCTGGTGTAGTGCTGCTCTAGCTGGTATACCAGTACACCAGCAAACAGCATGGGATGCCGGGGTACCACCAAACAGCATTCATGCTGGTTCCAGCATGCAAAACATACCTTATGCTTATAACCAGCAATGCTGGATTTTCTATCAGGGTTCTTACTGAATTGAAGGACTGAATTGTGTTTTTACTGAAATATTTAACATATATTGTGTCAATAGAAAAAGTATATAGAAATAGAATGGGAGAGAGAGGAAAGAGAGAATATAAATAATACGCATGAATGCAATGAGTTTTTTTTTTATATAAAAATGTGCATACATCTTTTACATTACAACTTTATTCCAGAGGGTTCTGGGTAGAACATAGAACACATCATGTAGTAAGCGAATCACAATGAAGGGGAGCATTCTATTCTTATAAAATATAGAGCTTTAATTTATTAGTCAGCAACAACCATGGCAAGGGGAGATAAGTCATTTACACAAGTCATTACAATAACATCAACTCTGTGCATTTAGTATCTTTTCAGAGAAGTCTTTACTGATAATAAAAAAACACTCAAAACTAAAGACGCATCTTAAAAATACCAACAAATTGTACCACCTTTTCTTGTTTTGTTGTAATATCCCCGATACTGTTGGAAGGGAGTAGACCGATTCTGGGAATGAAATGAACACTTAAATCCAATATTGATGAGTTATTACATATTCATGTACAAAGCACTTTTCACTTTTCACGTTGATCAAAGCCAAGAAATGTACCAGAATGTGTTACCAAGGGCCCCTACACATTAAAGTCTGTATAATGGGGCATTATGTCTGTGCAGGGGTACTGTATGTTGGCAATGACTACTGTATCTTCCGGTCCTCCCCTTACTTTGCGTTCCTCTGCAATCCCTCAGATTTTGTGCTGACGTTAACCATACTGTACACTTCAGGAGATAAAGAACAGAAATAAAACGACCACATAGCTTCTCATCAGAAATACAGTACAAATACAGGTTCATGCACACAATTAAAAGCCTCCATCCCATTATTTTGGTTAGTCACAACTTACAATGCTCTCTTGTGTATAGGGGCTTTTTATCCCCATACATGTACATCAAAGGATCTGAGAAACGATAACACCAAGAAACGATAACAGATGTTTAGTGGTGAGAGCTGCCTGAGACGGTCATCTCTTTCATCTGTCAGTTTTTGGTTCTGACCAAAGAGGTAACTTGGCAAGGTGTTGCACACTTTGCTTGGCCCTGGCCAATGTTTTGGCTGTCTAACTTTGAACAATGGCTTTCTCAGCTAAACAATAATGCCCTTTGTGCAAACCTTGACCATTTAATGCACCTCACTAAGTCAAAAGAGGGATTTACAGTATATAGGAAAAATGCAGAGCTTTCCATTTTAATTAAATGTGATGATGACGACTTGCCTGACATTTTGTAAATCAACTCGGCTAACATTTCAATAAAAGCTAGACCTGAAGGCCATTTGTAAGAGAAGTTTCTCAAAGTAGTTGAGAATAAATTCCTTTTTTCATCCTTAGTAAGATAACCATACGTTTTTGCAAACAATTTGTGTCTGAGCTACTGTGCAATAGCTAGGATTTCACATCATTTGTGAGTCAACCCTCAAGGCAACCCACAAATAAAATAAAAACAAAACAAAAGGTCAATCGCAATAACTTGTCAATTACAAAGATAGTTGTATAGTCACTTGGATTCCCGTAGAGAAGGGACTTTGTCTCTCAACCACACTGCACATTTGTGGTTCCCTCCACAACCACCAAGTCTCTGTCCACTTGCAACCGTGAAGAGGTTGCATCTCCAGGAACTAGTAGTCCTGTCATTATTTCAAAACAAACAAGAAAACGAGATCCCATCACCTCTGATCCGCAGTCCATGTCCCGCAACTCTTGGCGTTAACGTACCAGTTCAAATGCTCCAAACTGTCCAAATGTCATACACTGTAGGCCGACGAAGGGTTGAGAGTTGTGACAGTAACAGCAACAATAAGATTAACAACGTCAATAATAATATTTGCCCCCAAAGATACCTATACACAAAGAGCACGATTTGTTTTCCTATAAGTACAAAGAAATCCACAGAATGATACTATATACAACCTACAATAAATACTGTGTATCATATATCTTTACTGTTTAAAGGGTGTATGTGGGATTTGTAAAGCCTCTCTTTGTTGTGTTGTTTTTTTATTCCTTTTTGTAGTTTGTTTTCCTTTTTTCCACCGGCTTGCAGATTTTGTTTTTCACGATGTCGTTCTCATTGAGTCTCTCCCAGTCTCACACAGTGTGTGTGTGTGTGTGTGTGTGTGTGGTGTGTGTGTGTGTGTGGTGTGTGTGTGTGGGGGGGGGAATGCAGAGCAAAGGGAAGGATTGCGTTCTCATGTCTCTGCGTGCTCCTCCTCCTCGTCATCCTCCTCCTCCCCTTCATCATCCTCCCCCTCCTCCAACAAGGGCTTCCCGTGATGCCGGCGGTTGCGGGGCTTCTTCTGCTCCTTCAGCTCCTTGAGGTCCTTGGATTTGCCGGCGCCCAGCACGGGGTCTCCCAGCTGCCAGTAGTCCTGGCAGTACTGGTTGATCAGCCCCATCTCCGGCTGGCTCAGGATGGTCAGCAGGTCTTTGTACTGGCCGGCGCTGGGCGCCCACTGGTGGAGGGCGGAGGACGGCGCAAGCCCCCCTCCGCCCTCCACCAGGACGTTGTTGACGGCCCGGCCAGACAGCACCACCAGCTGCAGCTTGACCAGCGTGTGCTTGAAGTTCTTCTCCGTGGCCGTGCACTGGTACATGCCCGAGTCAGGGGGCTGCAGGGAGCGCAGCAGCAGACCCTGCTCCGTCTTCAGCACGCGCCCGTCAGAGCGCATCTGGGGGGGAGGGGGAGAAAGAGAGAGAGATAGAGAGAGAGAGAGAGAGGGAAAGAGAGAGAGAGAGAGCTTGTCAGACGTGCGTTCTAATCACTACCTTTCCATTCCTCTGCTGTGGTTGCCCTTTTCATATGGGACTAATGTGACGGCTTGTATGCTCACGGTCAGAGGTGCAAGGCTAACAGCCTAGCCGAGCCAGCCCTGATCCCTCTAGACATGCTGTGTGTAAGTAGAGGCCATCCAACGACAATAAAATACAGGCAGCAACTGTAGTCTTACAATAAAACCTTAACTATCACCTCAAGGTTATGGATTATGTGAATGGGGGGGCTTATGTGTCCTCTCTGTGGCTATAGAGACAGTTGAAGGGTGAACGAAATAATATATCTGGGGCTTGTAACACCTTCTCTTGTTAGAGGAGACTTGGGAAGATGAAGACACATGCAGTAAACACACTTATAGTGCCTATATAACTAGGTCGCTCATGTGTTCACTCCAGTAAGTGGTGCTGTACTGTATATTGTGACCAAAATGTAAACATTCTCAGATATTCTGACAATATAATGTAATAATATGGTGCCAAACATGGGATGTGAAGAGAAAATAGCATATGCTAAACTGACTAAATCAACATAAATATACAGTATGTGAAGTATTCATTTGTTGAAATTGTTTTACTTTTGTGTAATTACAGTTATACTGTTACATATATAGGAACATATTGTCCATCCCTACTGTACAAAACCCTATCGTTCAGCAAAACACATTTTGGCATGCTGTACACAATACGTAATGTTTGATATTTACATAAAGATAAGTAAAGGAAAGTATGCCGGGAGGGGGAAAATGTGAGGAATATCGGTCACTCCCAGAAACATTTTCAAAAGGAATGATTGATGTTCTGATGTGCACAAACAATCTCCCGTTAGCCTGGCGCTAGAGCCTCATTGGTTGGTCGGTGGTGTGGCTTGGTCTTTGACATCGAGACGGTGCTCACCTCCTTCCTGCGCTCAGAGTTGTCCCTCTGTAGATGCCACTTGATAACAGCGTGTGGAGAGCGGGCCTGACATTCCAGGAAGGTGCTGCTACCCTCCACACCGTACTGCACCATCTCTAGAGTGTTCTTATTAGCTGCAGGGCAGAGGGAAAGAAGGATTACCATGGAAACTGTACACTCATGAACCTCTCAACTCCTCCCCCCCCCCCCAAATAAAAAGATTAAATAGAAATCGCAGTCTGGTCAATTCAGTTCTGACGCATGCAGCAGCATTACATCCACACAGAGCCGTATAGCTGCCCTAGAGGCATCCATTTAGTGTCCATAACAATGGATGCTTTCAAACAAACTGTCATATTGGAAGCAGAGAGAGATTATTCCTCTGAGATCGCCTCATATTTGCATTCATATTTCTGCGTACAGTACATAAGCTCACAATCCTCTCTGGCCCTCTCTAGACACATCTCGTCACGTACAGTAGACCACGTGTGGTTGGGGGAGCAATACGCTGTAGAGTGCATCTTTTATAAGGGCTGCAGTACAGTACAAACACATCAGCAAAGTGGCAAGCGCCGCTGACAACGCCCTTGGTTTTCACAATGCGTTTCAATGTGTGGGGGCGGAGCTTCTGAGGGAGTTTGTTTTGATTTGAGCTCGAAGTTAGCAAGCGTTCTCGAGAATGACTAAGCCTTCCTTTCACTCATACATATATGCAGAAACACCCATTGAAGTGCCATGTTTTTGGCTGCAGCCAAACAACATACCGTTGGAGTTGAAACCTCGGCACTGGCGTATGGGGTTCCCGTATTTGACGTCCTGCCTCCGGCTTCGTCTGAAGGGGTCAGACCAGTATCGCCGAATAAGGAGAGAAAACATTATAAAGAACCTGCGAGCCATTCCAAGCCATTCCATACAACACACAGTAAAGCCATCCCACTGATCCCATCTAATAGGTTTGTTACTGTGGCAACCGATAGTTGCACTGTACGGACAATGTTAGCGTTGTGTGTGGTTGACGTGCGGACACATTGGTTCATTTAAGAGTAAAGCTCACCCAAAGACGAGGACAATGTACTGCAGTTAAAGTATTAGTCACGCATAGTAAACGGTATTCTAGAAGTACTTGTGCCTTGCCAAGCCATCCGGGCAATAAACACATGAAACACGAGAGCCGCCACCACCACCACAAAGTGTGTCAGTCAGTTAGTCTCACAGCTGGGCTAGTTAGTCTCTACCTCTTCTGCGAGGCAGAGTAGCGGGAGCAGGACTTGCCGTCCCAGGCACAGTAGGGGTCCCTCGCCAGGCAGCAGTCGGCACAGGCCTCGCCGTAGACGTCACACCGGTGCAGAGCCAGGTGGGTCACGCCCTCGGCAGACGACACGTACAGCTGTTGCTGTTTTGGGGAGGGGCGGACAGAGGAGAGCTGTGTCATTGATGAACAGTTGTTGGAAGGGCTGGTCCATAGTCTTCGCAAGCTACGCATTGAGCTACGCAAGTAGGGTTTGGTGCGTACTTGACTAGCGAAATGTGTTGTCCTCATTTTTGCAATGCAAGCGTGCCTGCCGTTGCATCTGAAATGGCTCAGAGCACCAACTGACACGCATCCTCTATGTGCTAAAAATACACGCGTGGCACACACTCATTTGTGATCGCGTCGGTGTAGCTTGCGTAGACTATGAACCAGGCCTAAAGGTGTTCACCCTCATTTGTGAAAGTGGGTCCGTGTAAACACATACACACTTGCATGGCCGGGGTCTTTATGTGCGTGCGTTTGTGTTCCAGTTATGTGGTCCTGACTTGTATTCAAACGTAATAGCAGTGTGAATGTTGCTGAAGGTATTATCAGAGACAGAATGTTTTAAAAGAGGTTAGAGTTTGCACATTAAAGGGCCTAGAGGACTAAAATATGTTAACGGTGGCTGTAACACACAGGTGTTGTGAGTTATGTCTGACTTTAACTCAGGTGAAGTTGGGCGGAGCTATGCTGCAGATTTGCTGAGGTCAGTAACGGCATGAAGTCAACATAACCAATCATAAAGAAGTGGTCTGGTGTCTTGTCCTATCAGGATGCCCACACTGTCCTGTTTAATCCGAACATATAACCTTTACAGGGCCTGTTTAGGCATTATGCATGTACATGCTAGATGTGACATACATTTTTAAATGTAATGTAATACGATATTTTAAGCATCATGCCATACACAGTATGCATTCCAGTGGCCATAAACCAGGAAGAAAAGCCTAATATCCAGATGTGATCAGTACAGAATGTGAACAGTGAATTGAGCCTCCGTAACGACTCTTAGGTTACCAATGTTTTCCCATAATGCACCATCACCTTCAAACTTTATGACGGGAAGACTAATGGCACCAGAGCCCTTTCTCTACACAGTGGTGTAATGCCGTACATTACATAAAGTGGGCCAAGTGCCGTGAGCACGATGGAAAGACAACACTAAATGACTTTTCCATGTTTTTCTGGTCACTGTCTCTCCCAGAAGTGCAGCCGCTCTGTGAATTACGAGGGGAAGTATTCGTTCCACAGCTGTGTACATGCCGCTTGTGACATCTTCAAATCAGGCTCTTTTCATGTCACCCCACCCTCTCTCTCTGAAAAGTGACCATGTATTGTCCTGCAAGGAAGTCTGCTGTGCAGACGCACTTACCCGCTTGGATGAAATCTTCATTGTCGTGATCGGTGTAGGGACCTTGAGAAGCAAACATTATTTATTGTAAGGACCTTGTGGCATTGTTATGGTAGCTGGAAATTATATCCATTAAGTGAAATAGAAAAATATGAGGCATTGTGTATGAATAATATGATAAGGGGAAAGATGGGAGACAGAGAGACAGAGAGAGAGAGAGAGAAAGACAGACAGACAGACAGACAGACAGACAGACAGACAGAGAGAGAGACAGACAGACAGACAGACAGAGAGAGAGAGAGAGGCAGAGAGAGGCAGAGAGAGACAGACAGAGACAGAGAGAGAGAGAGAGAGAGAGAGAGAGAGAGAGGCAGACAGACAGAGACAGAGAGAGACAGATAGACAGAGACAGAGAGAGAGAGACAGACAGACAGAAAGAGAGAGAGACAGACATACAGAGACAGAGAGAGAGAGACCTACCTTGAAAACCTCGACCTCCTCCAAGACCAGTTCTTCAGTCTGTAGGTCATCTCTGGGAAGAACAATCACCTTCTGGACTGTCCCCTTGTCTGTGGACGGCAACACACACACACACACACACGCACACGCACACCTGTCAGCAACATGCCACGTACGCACAGCTGCCACCTCAGCCCCTCTCAGCTCCTCGTATTACCATTTTATTCTCTCAGTCACCTGCAGCGACTGCTAGTCCGTATATCACGGCTTGCTACTGTACTCACCTCTTTCCACGTCAGCCTGTACCCAACAACACCCCGTTAACACCCTGACGCTTCTCTCCTATCATGCGTTTATTTCCGCGCTTTGACCCGCCGACCCCACGGCATGTTTGATTCCAGCACAGAGATCGGCATTCTGAGAAGCCCGGGATACCTGAGATTTATTATGACGTTCCCCGGCGTGCCCCCCCGACCGACGCAGAGCTGAATTCCTGCATCTGAAAGGACAGGCATTCCTCCAGGCACAGTAGGGCAACCTGCCCCGGCACACAAACCCATTAGTCTCCCCCCAGCCAACACACCAGAGCATAGAGAGGTGCAGGGCCTTAAAAATGCTTCAAATCACGAAGACAAATAGATCATCTCTTCTTCACCAGCAGGCAAAATTAAGGTGATGGATATCCTCCCTGTAAACTCTCCCCTCCCTCCCTCCCTCCCTCCCTCCCTCCATCCCGCCATCCCTCCCCCATTAAGCCTGACCTAATCGCTACCTTTCCTTCTTTTATGTTTCATTGCCCCCGGGTTACAATGTTCACAATGTTTACTTCAAGTGAATGGAACGAGCAACGGCCCTTTTGATTGGTTAAATAGCCATTCCAGCACAAAAGGCTCGGACGGCTTTTCTTGCAACGATGAATGATTAAGAGGGGGAAACAGTAACAGTCCACTTAAGAGGGATTTCTTTTTTTTTTTAAAGGAGGGGGTGGAACTTTTTCAACCATGTTTAAATGTCTATAGTAGAAACTAGGCCTCCCACTGACTGTACACACGTGAACCCCTAAGTCAAGTGCTTTAAAACAAAAAAAAAGGCAGGATCTTTAGAATTCCTTCCCCCTTGATATATGGAACACATTCACAGGCGACCTAATGCAGTTCAGAGTTAGGAGGTACTCACCAGTCCCCAGAAAGAGCACTTCATAGTTGCCATCGGCAGCTGTCACCTGGTCCACTGTGATGGTGGTGAACTCGTAGTCCACGTTGGTACGCACCACCAGGGGGTGCCTGTGCACTGGGTACACAGGGTTGTACATGGTCGGGTGGTTCCTCATGAAGTTTATGACTTCATCTGGGTAGTCCTTGGTAGACTTCATGTTGGGGGTGAACGTACCACCGGGACACTAGGAGATGAAAAGGGCCATTAGCAAGCTAGCAAGAAAGCGCAAGCTATAAATAAGATTGGTCTATCTTGTTGTTTGCCTAAGCTGAGGTTTGTGTTTCAGTTCAGGTGGTTTCCATATGAGGTCAGTGGAAGGTTAACCAGTTTGCTTCAAGATTCATGTGTGGGGTAATGCTCACAGTCCCAGGCCGAGGGTAAGGGATCTTTCCAGTGTAGGCCACCCACTGGTAATTGGGACCCTCTTTGTGGGCAAAGGGTCCATTGAAGACCATGCGAATGTCGGCCATAGAGTAGACACAAACTGCTGAGCCTTTAAAGACCGAGCTGAAGCCAGAGAACATGGTTGTAAGGATTTCATGTGAAACATAACAATAAGGCAATTATGTTTTGGGGTTATTTCAGTAATTATATACAAAAAATGTCAGAATTCCAACATAGTGTTAAATAAAATAAAAAGTACTGTAAGCGTACCCTGATACTGAGAATACTCCGTATATAACAGGGTTCTTAGTGTCCTGGGTTGGTTGTATGTAAACATCTCCTGTAAGAAAAAAGATGAAAAGGTATGATCACACTCAGCACTAACACTTCTCCTTGCTGATATTCATATTCCATAGTCTGTCATTATGTTATGGTATAATGCATGTATGTACCTGATGTACTACAGTATACTGTATGTATTTAAAGTAATGTTATTGTATGACATTTTTACTTGGAGAATAATTGCCAGGGGTTAACTTGTCATTAAGTGTTTGCATAAAAGTATAACAGGGAAGCTGAAGTTGAGCAAAATGCCTATTTGAAAGGACAAGAGAAACTCAAGCTGACTGAGAAAAATTAGGTGCAGCTCTTTTCTTCTAGACTGTTCTGTCATGACCATATCCTTCTGACGGAAACACTATATAGGAAACCAAACCATTCCCTCAGGAAGGACCAATAACGGAAGGCATAATTAACAACTTGATAAGACACCAAAACACTGAATTGCCTGTTTTTGCAAAGCATTTAAACCATGTTAAAGTAATAAGAAAAAAAAATATATAAAAGATATAAAAAAAATATATATATAAAGATATAGAGATACATATATATACACACAATATATCACACTGTAGATCAGTGACTATGTAAGAGTTTCCACAAAATAGACTATGAGACAATCCATCTCCAACATCGAGCAAATGTAGAGGAATGACAATTTCTAAAACGAACCATAAAATGTAAAATATTGATTTATACGATCCGGTCTTCTAAAACCGTAGACTGGAGAAAGACCGCATGATTTCTGTGCCACCTGAGATTTGTATTTAAAAAAGCGCAGATATATAAACATGATGTGCATGGATTCTCTCTTTCTCCCAGTGCTCATAGCTCCTTCCTCACACTTGGGAGGAACTCCAGAAGTGGACTGAATCGTACATCTTCAAGCAATTGTATCTATCTAAATCCTCAGATGGTCAGGTCTGTGGGACACTGGCATTTAACATGCTATATGTAATGAACCTTTTGGTGTAGCAAGGAAAGGTTAGCAACAAACTGTGGCTCAACAGGCCACAAGTTGATCATGCTCTCCATCCAGACCAAATGCTTTTATTCCCTAAGGCCTTTTAAACAAGGCATTGACTGTCTAGCCATGTTGCATAACGCACATTAGATGCATTTTATTGATGAGGAAACAATTAAAAACTTAAACTAAATAAAAAAGCGTATCGGGGCAGACATAAAAATACAATAAAAACATTTGCGCTAAACATGGATTCAGATGTATGCGCTCGCTGCTCCATATAGACCCAACATGAGAAATTATCTGTCATGCTGCAATGCAGATGGAAAGACGAGAGCAGAGGCAGAGCATTGTCTCTGGTCCACGTGGGCTAGCGTCCCATGTACATTGCAGTGTGTGGGTTTTTCTGTACGCCATACCCTGGAAGTAAGTCAAACTGATTGTTCAGGGACCGTCTGAGCTCATTCCCAGCGCATGGAACCATGGAGCCATGCGCTGTGATAGATCGAGCCACAGATACCTACATGCGAATGGTAGCATGCACACTCGCACGCCAGCTAGCCATCTTCCATTGGCCCTGTAGCAGCTGCTGTGGGCAGCAGTGGAACGGTCACGGGTTAGCATGCACAGAGCAAGCTAGGCTGTCACGATGCACAGCTGTCGTGCTGCGGACATTACTAAATCATGCACGGCCAAACACGCACGCACACACGCACGCACGCTAGTAGGTTCAGAAGCCGGGATAGAGCTGTCATATCATCACACCGTACGCAGTAGCCTGTTGCTAAAAACAGATCAAGGCTTTGATGAATACAATCTAATTAGGTTCCTTGATCTGCATTAAGAGCTGGTCTGACAGCAGAGCAGAGGGTTCGCTGCAGGGGATCCATGCGTTTGCATGCTAATAAGAACACAGAAGGGGTCCTCAATGCCAAGCAGACCTTTATCCCGCCGATGTTTGTACAGCAATAAAACCCTCAGACCCCCACGTTTCCCATTTCCTTGTGAAAAACTATTTTCTGCTGGATTTCAGCCTGTTTTTCACTTAATTTATTTTCCCCCGGAAACCCCCCGTCACCAATTCTATATATTTTCCTTTATATACATTCTTTCCGTTTATGAATTGTACCTCTTTTAGCAATTTGTGAATGATATTAATGCTGGTCTACTGATCAGATGCACATTGGAAAATGTAGCCCTAATCAAAAACGTGACAGCCTCTTCCACCTGGGCGTGTTTGTTTTGGCCCTGTGCATTCAAAATTAAATAAAAGCCCCCTGGAGGACGGAAGGGGGCCTTCTACAACGAGCCTTTCAATTCAGCGTAGGTCGTTTCAGTGCAATTTGTCAGGTACAGCCAAACCGTTACACGCTCCAACTGTAAAAGCTCCCCGGGCCTCAGGAGGGTCCAGCCATAATACCTTTTCACAGAAAACGTGACACAAGAGGAATAAAGCAAGTCCAGTTCCAGACTGTAACAACTTAATCTTTTCAGCATTAGTCTTACACAGTTTGGAGCAAAATAGTTCTCCTTCCACTGAAGGACGGCTCACAGCACACTCCAAACGAGTTTCACATTGTGAAGTGTGATGTTTTATATTAAACATGACTACCTGCATAGAGTCCAGAAGTCTGAGCCCATTGCCAGGTTTTGTTTGTTTTCATCTTTCAACAAAAACACATTAAATGAAACATCATTTGGTAATTTAGCAGACACTTTTTTTGCTTATATTTTTATTGTTAGTACGGTTTAAAGTATTAGGCAACACACAATGTAAATGTACTGTATGGGTTGTACATATACTGTATGTTGGAGATCAACCCCACATAGCTGGGAGTCCACTGTCCTAACTGTATTTCCATTTATATTGTAACTTCCCTTTTACATACAGTATATATTATTAAACATACTGTATGCATAATACTGTAGGCTAACTCTTACTGACCAAAGCACTGGCAGTAAAGCTGGATTTGGTCCTCATAACTTTTAAGTATAACTTATTAAATGTGTTGTGTTGTTCAGATACTTTCATCATCAAAATGTGTCATCATCATCATCATCATCATCATCATCATCACAGTAAATATGTTGTGTATGTTGTTGATGAATGATGAAATAAAAAGCATTGGACTGAAATCCTAACCCTGCATTTCTCAGTACAGCTCACTCAAAGGCAGGAGTATCTAGGCTTTAAATAAAAAGCACCCCAAAGAAGTTTACTACCCCTTCAAGCGATACATGGCACTGTGGTGATACTGGCTGTGGTGCCAATGGGCATGACCCGTCATACCTGCCATGCCTGTTCGTGTTTATTGGACAACAGCAGCCTGTTGTACTACACATTTACAGCCTCATTAAATCATTATGCTGACGAGCGAGCGCCAACCACTGACAAGTCTCCAACCGCCGTGCAGACCAACTGTGCTCTGCACGCTAGTGTCAACACACACCACCTGACCCACACAAGATCAAGTGGAATGGCTAAAGTGAGCGCATTGCCTCACGCCACGCAGGTACAATCACTGAGCACACAGTAACCGGGAGGCACAACCACAGCGTCTCAAGCACATAAAACGGATTCTATTAATCATCTGTCGCTGTTACTCTTTCAATTAGGGCCATTACCAGTGTCCACTGTAAAAACAAAACAGAGAATTTGGTGTGTGTTGAGTAGAAAGACGGGAATGTCCTACAGTGAGACATTTACAAAAGAACCGTTGTTGGGGTGAAGCACTTTTCTTCCTGGCGGTTTGGCCCCGGAGCAGCCATCACCTCACGCATTCATCTCACACTCATCTCCCTACATCGGTGTTATTTTAAACCGTTGGCCAGAGAGGAGATGAAATCACCCCGCTAGATGGTCATACGCTTAGCTTTCCTGCTAGGCGATGGGAACTGTAAGGTTCAACCCTTAAATGGACTCTTTCAGAGGGGAAATAGTGGTTGGGGTGACACACCAAAGAGGGAGTCTGGTTTGAGATCCTAAAAGAAAACGGGACTTTTTTGCAGTGTAGCACTTTGTTCAAATTACATCAAATTATTTACAAATATGCAACTATTTAGCAGCTGCTAAGTAACACCGTGTGCACCTTTTCAATGTTGTGTGCGTGCTCCAACACAGACGCCTGATGTAATGTAACATGATGTCTGGCCATCTTCATTGCATGTTCAACTGGAAAAACATAATGCAGCATTCTGCAATGTTTGTTAAGAGATTATAGAAACAAACTGAAGTTCTTGCCTACGGTCTTAGTAAATAACGCGAACATGATGAACCATAAGTGTGTGTGTGTGTGTGTGTGTGTGAGTGATCGGGACATATGGGCGGACTCACGGAGCTCGTCGAAGTGCGTCTCCATGCCGTCGGCCCCCGGCACCGAGCAGATGAGCCTGGCTTTCAGGAACGTGCTCCACTTGTTCACCAAACAGCAGTGGCCACCGTCGTCATTCTGAACATGAGTTGGGGGTGTGTGGGGGAGGGGGGGTGGTGGTGGTGGTGGGGGGGGGGGGGGGGTCAGTTTGGGCAGAACATTCGCCGTCATAACACGCTCATAGCCACATCCTCAACCAAAAACAAACCCAGGTGGAACCACCCACGCATGGAGGAACCACGCTCGCTGAGCAAGGACAGGGAGGGTGTTTGGGGGGGGGGGGGGGGGGGGGTA
>JAODUK010010735.1:0-29630 GCA_027564635.1 Typhlichthys eigenmanni | reverse complement strand
TCTAAATTAATATCGATATTGCAATTTTCATGATCAATATCGCAATATCACATTTGATCAATATCGTGCACCCCTAATACTAATGTATCCATCCATCCATCCATCGTCACCCGCTTACCTGGACTCGGGTCGCGGGGGCAACAGCTCGGGCAGGGATCCCCAAACTTCTCTTTCCCGAGCCACATTAACCAGCTCTGATTGGGGGGTGCTGAGGTGTTACCAGGCCAATGTGGAGATATAATCACCTCATCCTGTACCACCTCAACTGGCTCCTTTCGACACAAAGCAGCAGTGGCTCTACTCCGAGTTCCTCACGGACAGCCGAGCTTCTCACCCTATCTCTAAGCTTTGCTTTGTCTTAATAATTTATATGTGGATTAATATAACTGTCTCTCTCTCTCTCTCTCTGTCTCTCTCTCCCTCTGTCTCTCTCTCTCTCTCTCTCTCTCAGTCTCTCTCTCCCTCTCTCTCTCTCTCTCTCTCTGTCTGTCTCTCTCTCTCTCTCTCTCTCTCTCTCTCTCTCTCTCTCTCTCTCTCAGTCTCTCTCTCCCTCTGTCTCTCTCTCTCTCTCTCTTCAAGTCCTCTCATGTCCCCTCATCTTTATTGCCTTTCTGTCTCTATAATGAAGTGATTGGTGATTGTG
This sequence comes from Typhlichthys eigenmanni, assembly GCA_027564635.1. NCBI lineage: Eukaryota > Metazoa > Chordata > Actinopteri > Percopsiformes > Amblyopsidae > Typhlichthys > Typhlichthys eigenmanni. Next base: position 28,987 of record JAODUK010010735.1, on the reverse strand, counting down.
TATGTGGGAAGAGGAGGAGGAGAGGAGGAGGAGAGGAGTGACACACTGGGGGTGATGAATGTCATGATCCAGGCCCATTTAGATGTCAGCATGTGAATGGAATCATTTGACGTGCACGCCCACGTGCACTTAATCGTTTGCCTGCCTGGAGAGTGCAGAAGAAGAAGGCGATGTGGTGATTCTTCTTCGTGTCTTTCAGGCGGGCGTGGACCTCACCAAGGTCCTGTCAGCCAAGAAGAAGCTGGAGGCCAAGAGGAAGAGACATGACAAGAAGGAGGAGAAGAAAGCCAAGATGGCCGCCAAGAAGAACGCACAGGAGATGGTGAGGACAGCTCCAAACCAGTGAACCCTACGGCAAGACCCTTCCTACCCCCCACAAATAGTAGCATCGCGAGACCATCCTGATCTCGCCAGCTTCAGTTTAATTTCGCCGTGAGAATCAGTCTGGAAAGCCTCGGAATCATTTTGAATGTGTACGAGTTGCATCTGAACTTTACAATCAGCGTCGTGTTTATAGCTATATGGGCGTGGTTTAGGTGCGACCGTGGTGCCGACAGTGAAAACGACCAGATGGTTCATCCAATCAACTGCCAATTATTTTTTTGAAAGTACAGCCATTCACAAACAGTTTCAGTGTACGGCTCCCCAGATGGACGTGTGACTACAATTCCTCTGGCATGTCAGGTTACATAAATACATCTCTCATGACTTCTCCTTTTGTGGTCAAGTGTCCTCCCGGCCAGCAGGGGGAGCATGACAAGACAGAGGGGAATGACATTGCCACCATTGAGTTGGGGGATCAGCGTGACCCGGGCATCCCCAGGGCCATTATCTTGGACCTCAGCCCTGCCAACTTCCTGGACACCGTAGGGGTCAAGACCCTGAGAAACGTGAGGGCTGCTCTCTAACACACATACATACCAACTAAACAATGATATATACACTGTGTGTGTGTGTGTGTATATATAGGCTAGCCTATAACCCTACATGCTCCTTACAGTAAAACTATTACTATTACTATCTTACTGTAAAATATGATATGCCTCTCGATGTCACACTAAGAGCGCAAAATAAAGCTCTGTGGGTCATACAGAGCAAGTGTGCAGTGGTAGAGCGGTGCTAGTTTGAACCCCGCTAACTCCTCACCAAGTGTTGAGGTGCCCTTGAGCAAGACACCTAACCCTAACTGCTTCCGGTGGTCAGGTGTCTCCTAGGCTGACATCACCGTGTGTGTGTGTGAATGTGTGTGTGAATGTGTGTGTGAATGAGGAATGTGAGGCAAATAAAGTGCTTTGGATTAGAGCGCTATATAAATGCAGTCCATGTACACACACACACTGAACTGCCTATGAAAAAGCACATGGGAGCTGTAATCACAACACAGATGGAGTGTGATGTCATTCTCTGCTCAGGACACAATTACTCCACTATATACGTTCATAGAAAACAGTTGCTGCTGATATGTATATTACCGTAATATCTGAAGCATATAGGACCTTAAACTGATGGGTACAGTAATGTAGTTATACGGTGTGTGTTTATATTGTCAGACTAATGAACCATCTCTGTGTATGCATCAGATCTGGAGAGACTACGGAGAGATCGGAATAGAGGTCTTCTTCTCCGGCTGCCAGAGTAAGTCCTATACGAGCAAAGGAAGCTTTATTTTGCCTTCAAAAAGCGTGTGTGAGAGCTACGGGCATGCTTTAGGCGTTATGACTCAAAAACAACAATGGCGGTTCCTAAAGAGATTCCTGTACAGATGCCCCAATAGCATCAGTTGGGCTAGAATGTATTAGAGCATAAAAGAGCAAAGGCTTTTCTTGATGGAAAATACATTTTCACTTTTCTCCTGACTGTCTTCATATTTTTCAAAAGTTTCAATGAACATGTCCGCAGATGGTTGTCTATAACAACCCATGATCTGGCATGTCAGGTTACAATAAGAGGCCGTTGCTGATTAAATATTATGATATTTTGTATTATACGGTGTGTACTTTTACAATGAATGTTTAGTTACCCATGTAGATACAAACACTGTTGCTTTGGACTGAAACTCAGAGAGCGCTCGCCCCTCCCACACCTCACCTGAGTAGTGTGTCGTTCGCTATACAGGATACAAACAGTGATCTTGGGAAGTAATGCGAGGATTAATGAGTGCTCCTTTAGTTTGGCCTAGATTGCAGTCTGAGCGAGTGTTGTGTTTCCACATGCGCCAGTCACTAAATAACTGTATTTGTAGTGAAGGCCCCTATTAACTGTTATCTAATTACTTGAAGAAAACGCTTATCGTGTTTTATCACCACGCTCCCCTTGGACTGGCGGCCAGAATACTATCCCCATCCATTGGCAACACTGATATGTGGTCTGCAGATTTTTTAGACTGTCATTCATTAATGAAGAGCTCAACAAAGTTTGTTTTCTTTCATTGAATGTCTGCTAAAGATGTGAAATAATTACAAGTGCAGAATTAAGTGAAAACCATACAGGTATAGAGAACCCTGAATCTTGTTTATAAAAAAACTGGAAAGAAAATAGGACTTTGCTTACTAAATGCAATATGCTAACCTGTGCTATGCTAGCTTGTTCTATGCTAGCCTGTGCTATGCCAGCCTGATTTATGTTAGCTTGTGTTATGCTAGCCTACCGCAATTTATGTTAGCCTGTCCTATGCTAGCCTGTGCTATGCTAGCCTGCATTATGCCAGCCTGCAATATGCTAGCCTGTTCCATGCTAGCCTGTGCTATGCCAGCCTAATTTATGCTAGCCTGTGCTATGCTAGCCTGTGCTATGCTAGCCTGTGATATGCTAGCCTGAGTTAGCGTGTCAGTAGCAGCACACTGAGCAGGCTCGGCTCTTGCCATATGGTTTTAAAGGTATAGTCAGCTTTTGCAAGCTAAATGTAAGCTAATACACTTTTTGTCAAAATTACCAAAATATCTCCTCACATTTCGCTAGTTTACCGTTCTCTGTGTGAAAAGAATCAGACACTTCTGCACAGCCTTTGCAGCGTAAATAGCAACATAAACAAAGTGGCGAACACCTCTCACATCAACTGTAAAGAAAGTATTACTTTGTAGTACTACACTTTGCTTCACAATGCAGAGCAATGTGTGACGCGGTACCGCGGAGCGATCCTGTTTTGATTTGAGCTCGAAGTTAGCAAGAATGACTAACTCTGCCTTTAATTGCACATGTCAAACAAATGCTGTATACTGGTAATGTGTGTATGGTGGATATGTTGAAGGGGCTTCACTGGTTCCTTTGGGAAGCTGCACATGGAGAGCGGTCGTTCATTGTGATTGGTCTGGTTTGCTCCTCCAGCTGGTGTGATTGACAGCCTGCAGTCTGGGGGCTTCTTCAAGGACTCTCTGACGCTTGCTTGCATCTTCTCCTCCGTGCACGACGCTGTGCTGCACTGCCAGGGCTGCCACACACACACACATGGCAAAGACCAGGTGCACGCGCACGCGCACACACACACACACACACACTCACAGTGATTATTAACAAACACTTTACTTACACATTTTGTCACCCCCCCTCTCTCTCTCTCTCTCTCTCTCTCTCTCTCTCTCTATTGTGTCTTATAGGCATCAGCAGCAACATATTTCTGAGCCCAGCGACCAGAGAGTGAAATCTACACCAGGGAATTCCCTCCATTGCATCACTTTATGTTGTATTGTTTGACTCATTGAACATTTTTTGCATATACATGTAATTGTAATTACATGAAGTACTTGTCAATAAAATAGTGCATGTGATAAACGTCACCTTGCTTCAAGAGACATGCACCAAGACAAAGGAATGATTGTGTTGTCATTTGGAGCGTACCTGTGGCTGAAGGGCAGGACAGCGTGAAGACTTCTGGGAGAACCAGCATTCCTACATTCCTCCTCACCTTTGCTATTCGTTCTTCTGTCTCTGAACACCAGGGATGATCTAACTTGAACGAACACACGCACGCACGCACGCACGCACGCACGCACGCACAAACACGTTTAAACGTCCTGTGTTCAGTGGAAACAGATAACTTCACTCACATCTTTTTGTGTATCAGTTACAAATAAAGTAATCTTTTTATTACCAATAGGGGGCGCACATAAGCATTTATGATATCAAGCTTAATATGATGTATTTAATTCAAAATGTATAACAAGAAAAGCGTTTTTTTTTCTCCTGGACATACTGACAGCATCAGAAGTAGGCTAGCCATGTCAAGTGTCAAACAGACCTAACCGGTCAAGCATACATGTAACAGTAAACAATAGATAATAAGTCATGCTGCTTAAAATGACATCACGTTAAAAACGGTCAAACAGGTTAGAGATCACACAAACCTGAAACTACTCTAAAAACCAAGTTACTACCAAGAGTAGAACTCACAAAGAAACAAATTAGTACAGAAGAATTAATTTTAAAATTAAATCATAAAATATTGTATACTACTACTTTATAATACTTATGCTGTGTAGACCAAGGTGTGTATTGTATGTTTGACTACTGTATCTTTCTATTTGGCTTAGTCTATTCTGTATAAGGGCAGGTGCCATTATTGTCAACTGGGAATTTACCTGCACTGTTTATGAAGCCAACCCTGCCACAGAGTTCCATATAGACCACACACCATCTCTTTTACACTAATAGATAACTCTGTTTTACCTTTTCTTTTCTTACTTGGAGGTTTAAATGTGCGCCTCTGGTTCAGCGTGGACTTGAAATCACGTGGTGTGTTTTAGTTCACCCTGCGATGGTTTACTCTAATTGGTCCATTCTCTAAACCCATATGCGTGCGCAACCCCTCCCTCACAGCCCAATATGACAAAATAACAAATGTAAAATAACGCAAGAGCCACAGCCTCGATAACATTCAATACATGTTTTCTATTTCATTTGTATTATTACAACTATGTGTTGTCGCTCGTTTATTATTTCAATTATTTCGGAAAAAAGTGAACTGGGCCATAATTGACGCCACAATTAGCAGGAAATCCGCGTTTGCTTTTTAACACGGGGTTAACAGTAGGTATGTTTGCCGTGTTTGTTTTAACTCTGTGATTGGCGTAATTTATATGAAATCTATTAATATATGGACATTTATACCGAGCTTAAGAATAGGCTAAACACAGTTTCGGCTCATCCAACAGTTTTGTGTCAGTAGTGACTGGTTGTGGATAGCCTACCTGATCGTAAGATCTGCATAGTTCCTAAATGCCAGATTACAATAAAACATGGCTTCAATTTAGCGTTGTGTGTCTTGTAGGCAATGTTGAATATGAGCTCTTTATTACAATATGCTTTCGGTGTAGGCTACAGTGTGTGGACAACAGTATTGCACAACCATAATTAACCAAAACATCATTGCATTTCCAAGGAAACTGAACAATGCGGTTACGTTATATTTTCCAGCTAATGGATCAAGTCGTCACCGGAATCCATTTACGCCCGTGCGTCTAAAGCTAATGTCGTAGCGGGGTCCAAGAGCAGTTACTGTCAATCATCATGACCGACAGAATGATATGCTACATGCCGATGGAGGCGAGATTGACCTTCGAGGCGGTGGGGTCTAGCGGGGACTCGGGGACCTCGTCGGAGACAAGCTAGTTGAATGAGAGAGGGTTTGGGAACTAGCGGGAGCGTCGACCGAGCGCTCTCCGCCTCCGGGGGGCGGGCAGGCGCGCCGTGAGGGGGGGCGGGGGTAGCCTATATGTGTCAGTGAACGGGGTGTGATGTGTGTTTGAGAGAGGGACAACTCAGTTTTTCCCCAACCACCTCCTGACAGCATTCCTAGCGCAGAGCATCAACTGCAGAAAACCGGATACCTTCCCCGGACCAGGACGGATCCAAATCCGGATCGGTGTGTGAGTGAGACGCGCTGAACCGCGACGGTCACGAAAAGCGTGTAAACTTCAGTCTTGCGTAAAAAGGTTGGTAGATAAAACTTTTCTGTTTATGCGATGTATGCTAATGTAGAATTGTTTACAACTTTTACAGACACAGGGTATATTCTCTGTACGTTTGACTTCTCAGCTTATTGTTTTACCTTGTGCTGCTGCTGCAATAGCTTGCAATTAAGCTTCTCCAATTAAGCGAGGATCCCATTGCGTCGCCATCTCCTGGGCATTCGGTCGGTGTAAGCTACTGGGAAGTCAGTGTAGCGGAGAATGGGAAGTCCCGTAACCTATATAGCTCGTCGCTCTAAGCCGTTGAGAAAATGTGAAGCGTATTTTATAGTATTATGGCTACAGTAACTTGGCTCCAGTGACTAGCCATCAATCTATTGTTAATAGTTATTTAAATATTTGTGTGCGTTTATCAAATGGCCGTTGTTACATAGACGAATGCGGAATAAGTGACCAAACTTTATTTTGTCATATTCTATGACTACTGACGAGGTTTTATTGTGTCGACACAAAACATAACAATGGACTTCATAGAGTTAACAGTGTAGCGGGTCATAAATCCTGGACAGTGTGGCCACCCTCATAGACTGAAGGCAGATATTCCCTTCATGCCAAAAGGCTATTTTTATTTCCGTGCGCGCACATTATAGTTGTCTACACTTGTCGTGGAGGGATGGGGGTGGCGGTCGCGGTTGCGACTATATGCGCTTGTGTAATTTGTGTGGTTGCTCGTGTATTCGCATGCGAAGCAGCGACGGAACGCCTGAGATGGAAAACAAGTGACCGCCACCAGACCGGAGAGAGACTGGCGTGTATCGTTCCGTGACGTCACGTCAGATCGCCGCATTCCGCCGCTTGCGCGGGGTTATTATTATTATTATTAGCGGCCGCCAGCATATTGCGCCACTGAACGCCGCGGTCGACGCAGGGCTTCTCTCCTCGTCCTCTCCGGCGGGACGCCATGAACGCGCTGACCGCCTCGTGTGTGCTGGTGGCCGTCGTATCGTACCTCTACGGCGGCGACCTCTTATCGCTGCTGCATGCCTGTGTTGTAGACCGGCTGCCGGGTCTGTTCGCCGCCTCCATGCCTGAGCGTGAGACCGAAGCGCCGAGCAGAACACCGCAGGGGGTCCCCTACGCCGACCTCAAGCACATAGTCAACGCCGACGGACTCTACCTGTTCTGCCGCTACTGGGAGACCAACGGCCCGCCTAGGTAAGTGGCGACACATCCCCCTCTTTCTCCCCCACCCCCCCACCCAAGATGCATGTTGATGATGATGATGATGGAGGAAAGATGGAGGCTTCCAAACACCCCCACAAGGGGCTATTAATTATTCGGGCCGAAATCAGGTCGTTATGGCTTCAGACTACAATGTCATAAGGGAAACTCAAGTAGTCACGTGCCCTTCCCCAGACACAGGACTGAAATTGAAAACGTCTTCCACTCTGGGAGCGTTATGGCTCATTAAAGTGCTGGTTTGCACCATAGGGACGCTGCAACTATTTGATTCACCTCGTGGCCTGTTGTCTGAGGAGCCCTGACCTACTTTGTCAACATTTAGGGACAGAACTTCAGCTCAGTTAATTATCCATTGAAACGGTAAATGACTGGCTGCTGTAAACTGTTTATTTGGCCTCATTGACCAATGTTTATGATATTGTATAATTGGCAGTGCTCAGGTAAAACAGTAATTGGGTATAATTCACAAGTATTCAAGTAAAGTAGGCCTAGTAAAAGGGCAAATCGTCATCCAGTAAACCAACAGCAAGCAGATGGAATGTGGAGCCATGTTGACATTTGTCTTTTGTTTCCCGGTTTAGTAACTCATGGAAGCTTGTGCAGGGTCTATGACATGGCACAAACCCCACAATGCGCTATAGTAACTGTCATGGTAGCTCGTACAGGGTCCATGACATGGCACAAACCCTACCGTGCTGTATAGTAACTCATGGTAGCTTGTACTATGACATGGCACAAACTAAGGTTAGTTCACACAATGCATGCTGTATATTCTCCTGTAGTCATACACAAATGCCCATGTGCATTGGCACATTCAATATTGTGCTTGCAAGCTAGCCGACCTAGACTGTAGGCTGTATGTAGGCAGCGTGTTAACGAAGACATGAGCTAGTGTGTTAGAGACACACTAGCTGTATGCAAACCGCTGCTCTGCTCAGGAAGTTAGGCCAACATGTGATCTAGATGTTGCATGTTGATATGACGCAATTACACCTTCCTGTTGTAGGAAGCTGCGTTTGCTAACACTGTTTACAGTAATTTGCTCAGCACACTTTGGTGAAACATCTGTTTGGTCTTGACTGTGTGTGTGTAAATGTACTGCACTGCAGCCCTAAAGAGAGAGACCGGCTCATGCTCTCACGGAGACCGACATCGCTCTCATCAAGACGGGGGTTGGTACCACTTCTCCTGGGTATTGGGTGTGGATCATATCTTGGTTAGCCCTTACGTCTGTGGGCAGCCCCTGCAGGCTACACATGTACACAGCATTCAGCACAGGCTTTTATCCATAGCGACTTGCAATAAGATCATACGTTGACAGCCGAACAGGTCATGGTGATGGTGAGAGCGTAATTCGAATGTTAGAATGAGGACATGCCATCAGGCCCAGCTTAGCTACACAGTAGGTTTTTCAACATGCATTGCATATCGCAAGCCTCAATATAAACAACATAAATACAATGCTAAATTAAAGGTCTGATTCTAATAGGAATCTTTTTTTAATGGTACTGCAAGGTGCACTCGGTGCACCAAAACCCCTTAACCTTGTTGAAGCCAGGGCTGATCAATGATTAGTCTGTGAGAAAGGCTTCGTTTACATTACAAATAGGTCGTTTTGCAGGCTCAGCGGTGGTTATGTAAGATGCTAATGCGAGTTCATGTTGCTAGCGAGGGTTTACCGTCGGACATGTTTGCCATTCTGGTCCATCTCTCATGATGGTCTACTTCTCCTGCTCAGCACAGGCCTGTCATCATCCTTCATCACCATCACAACACTTCTATAATGTGCTGTAACCATAGTGACAGCCAGCCAAGGCAGATTTTATTTGTTTTTCCTTGAATCGCATAGACACGTATAGGCAGCGGTAGCCTACCTTCAGCCACCAAGAAATGCTTTGTCTGGGAAATTGTGGTCAGTTGAAAGTTTGTATGAAATTAATGTATTTAATGGAGCTTTATAAATAACACTTCTTTCATTTTTTGATACTGATTAAAATATATCATATGTCATGTGATAAGAGTTTGTACATGTGTGAATGAGTGGTGTAAGCTGCCAATGAATTGCCCTTTTTGGGATCAATAACGTTTTCTACTTCTAAAAAAAATACACTAAATACTGGTTAATGGGAAATGCTGTTATCCATGCCAGTGGATATTTAACCAGCTGAGCAGGTAATGCAGGTCCAAGATGCTATTCTTGTATGGAAACCAGTTCTTAGTTTACTTACCAATGTTGCCCAGAGGTGACCATTCTCTTAACCTCTTGGAATGAGACTGTGACCTTGAGTAAAATGTTAGTATTAACTCTTGTACTGTTTACATTTTCCATCCCTTTTTAGAGGAATTGGAATTACAGTCTCCGTCAAGTGATTCATTTACTCTGGCCCGTGTATTCATCTTCAGATGTTAATGTGTTTAGACCAAAGTCATTGTTGTGGAATCGTTTAGTCTGGTGTGAGCACTGCATAAATCAAAGTTGTGGTCAGTGTTTCTTTTTGTGAATCTGTCCCTAAGAGAAGACAGACGCCTGTGTCTTGTTACAGAAGAATATAACAACACCGCTATCATGCTCATGGCTTGGTGTAAAGTAGGATGTGGTGGAGAGGAGAGCAGTTGACCCAAGATCTAAAGTGTACCCCATCTGTGTTGTTTGTGTGCCTCTCACACTGTGGCAGGGGGTGTGGGGGGAAGAGGGTCAGAGGTCATAATTTGTTCTTAGAACATGCTATCACCTGAAGTAGGTGAGAGGTCAGCAGGAGGGACCTCTAATTATTGACAGATAGGATAGGACAACCAATAGAAAACAAAAGGAAGCTGCAGCTAAGGCTTTACTAAAATGTGACCTTTGGACAGTCAAGTTGTGGTCTTCATGATATGCGTCAGTCAAGTTGTGGTCTTCATGATATGCATCAGTCAAGTTGTGGTCTTCATATGTGCTGAATGTGCGGCTTCATTTCTGGTTGTCTTTACCAACCACCACATCTACATGAGGTGTGTGTTTCAGTTTAGTAGATCTGCCAATAGAGTCGGGTCTCCAGCCGACCAATAGAGTCGGGTCTCCAGCCGACCAATAGTGTCGGGTCTCCAGCCGACCAATAGTGTCGGGTCTCCAGCCGACCAATAGTGTCGGGTCTCCAGCCGACCAATAGAGTCGGGTCTCCAGCCAACCAATAGAGTCGGGTCTCCAGCCGACAAGGAGGCCTGTGTAAATAAACATCCCTACAGATCTGATGCCTAGTACGCATGTACACGGACATGTTTTAAAATTGTCTATACAGCCCGGAAAGGAAAGTTTAAGGTCCTCTGCTTGAGTTGCTGCCCCCACGACCCGATCATGTATAAGCGGTTGAAGATGGAATAGATTGATGGAAAATCTCTATCCAACGCTATTGCATGCTTTTAAGCCTGTGGAGAACCCATCAAAACGCTGATGCTGACACGGTGTGCTCAGATGAGTCGTTCGTGGCTGTGAACCTATAAAAGGTGTGCTCAGATGAGTCGGTCGGGCTGTGGACCTATAGAAGGTGTGCTCAGATGAGCCGGTCGGGGCTGTGAACCTATAAAAGGTGTGCTCAGATGAGACTGGGCTGTGAGTCCACGATGCCCACAGCTTGGTTCATGCTAGCCTGCTTACATGAGACACATGGGTTTTCAGCTAGTGTGAACACTTGACTTGAATTGGCACAAGTCACTGTGGGTCAGCCGAGACATTTCCAAAGGGGAGGTTGAAAACATCGTCTCTCCTTGTTTGTCTCATCCCATGCAGTAAGTAGCCCATTGCCATCAAGAGTCATAGAACTGAGTTAGTCAGACACTGTACCTTCTCTGCTCAGTGTAAACACGAGGGGGGGGGCTTTGAAGTGGGTCACAGGTTATATTGACAGACAGCTTTTCACTTTGTGTTTTATTTCCACCGTTGCACCTGTTAACCCGTTTGAAAAGAAACTGTTTATCGGTTTGCCCCAGTTTGTGTTCCATGGGCGTTTGGATGGGATGGGATAAATGCAGTCTAGTCATGTAAAATAACAGACCCTTATAACTGATTACTTACTTTCTCTTTTTTAACTTTATTATTATTTGATCCCATATTACATACATATCTTTTACCCCTTATTTGTTATTGTACGTGATGCATTGCTCACTGTGTTTTTCTATTGATGTTCCCTGCCATTGTCTAGCACACACCCACGAATGAACACACTCATAAATAAACACATGAACCTGAAGGTCTAGTAGGCTAAACCCATTAATCAGATTAGCATGCTAGTGTTTATCAGGTCTGTCTACACACAGGAACAAGCCAACAACAGCTGGAGGCTGTGTATATCTCTGTATATACAGTGTATCGTCAACGTCTCTTCTGCCTGCTTCCAGGTTCCTGCACAGTATACTTTGTGTCTTGCATCGTTATTACTGCAGTTATGGAACATTTTTATGGACGACACGTTATGAAACACTTGGTGACACATTGTAAGCCTGGCATTACCTACTTTTACACTTTTATTGTTGCTCAAGGTCAACATTTCCCCAAGCTTGGTTGGTCTGTGTTGCTGTGAATATTGGTCCTTGTACTCATGGTGAACTGTTAGCTGCAACTTGGTGTGCAATGTGAGGTGATACCAGGCCATGTAAGCTAAAATACACTGTGTGTATATTTATGATATTCAATGTGTTTATGTATTGTGTATTTCTAAACTGTTAAAGGAGTTAGAGGTTCATTACAAGCTGCTTGTGATGATTCTCCCAGTGATTAGACAGGCCCCAGCTCTGTGTAGTGGAGGAACAGGCTTGTTCTAAAGGGTCTCCTAGTAATTAGACACATCGCATCTGTGTGGTCAGGTTGGTGTGGTGGAGTAACAGGCTTGTTCTTGGGTCTGCTCAGTGATTAGATGGGCCCCAGCTCTGTGTGGTGGAGCCAGCTCTGTGTGGTGGAGGAACCGGCTTGTTCAGGGGTCTGCCCCAGTGATTAGACAGGCCCCATATGTGTGTGGTGGAGGTGCAGGCTTGTTCAGGTGTCTGCCTCAGTGATTAGACAGGCCCCATCTGTGTGTGGTGGAGGTGCAGGCTTGTTCTGGGGACTGCCTCAGTGATTAGACAGGCCCCAGAACTCTGTGGTTGTCTTTTAAGGTGCTGAGATGGCTCCCAAAGGCTGAGCTGGTGCCAGGCCATAGTCAGCGGGATAACAGCTCCCAGATGAACCCCTGGGTGTTTAGGGGTACAGCATGGGCTTAGCCCCGCTGTCTGTCGGTCAAGAGACAGGAGCTATATTCATTAAAGAAACAAAGTGGTTCTAACAATGATTATTAAACCAGAACATACACACATTCATAACCAGTGTTGGGCAAGTTACTCAGGAATCGTAATAAGTTTCTAGTTACTTATTACTCTACTACTTATTTTTGGATATTAAAAAGTAATTAGTTACATTACTCATTACATTACTATATTACTTTCACAATCACTACCCTGGCTCGCCCATTCCGAAAAATGACAATCTGTGTAGCCAGCTCATTTTAATCTTCTTTATTGGAACAATAATGAACCTTAGGAGTCAACAATCAGCCACAGTGAAAACATTGCAGCCTCTCAAACCAGATGATTGACAGGTTGGTTCAATTAGCCTACCCTAAGTTTGCTAGGAGCAGAAATGTCATTCTAATAATAAAATAAAACAAATAAAACGTATTGCTACATAAAGTGATGCTAGTCTGTGTGCCTGCTCTCGTCTTGTCCCTCTGTCCATCTCTTCTGTGTCTCTTACGCTCCGTCAACCTGTCTGTCTTTCTGTCCTCTCTCTCTCTTGTCCATCTCTGGGGGGCGAGCTATAGCAGCAGGTGTGTGTGTGTGTGTGTGTGTGTGTGTGTGGGAGGAAGGAATCGAGCGTCAGATGTTGAGGCGGAGGTTGGTAGCAAGGAGAGGCGTACGGAGAGAAGGTAATGGGGGAGGGGGCTGGAGGAAAAGGCTCTGTTCGAGAGACCCCCCCACACACACACCTCAAACAGCCTTCAAGCTGTGGTCATGTTTTACAGCTCAGACAGATTAGCCCAGAGCAGCGCTGCCTTCTGGGAGATGTGGCATTATGCTCCTACAAAGGCTCTTTGACACACTGTACTGTGGCGCACACACACGCACACACATTCGCACGTGCACGCACTCACACAACTGCGCCCGAGCGACACGCACAGTTCTCAGTCCTTCCCACACAGAAATACGTGTGTGTGTGTGTGTGTGTGTGTTGTGCGTGTGTGTGCGTGTGCACACTGCTCCGGGAGCTTCACACAAACAGCCTGAGCAGTACCGAGGGTGCCCACCAGAGGCGCTGTGGGGACCACACAGGGGAGACACATCAGCGATGTGCTAATGGAGCTTGGTGGATGGCTTTTGTTTGGTCATTTATTTCTTAGTGTTTCTCTCTTTCCTCTGCCGCTGCCATCTCTGCTCAGCGGTGATCAGGTTGTCTCCAAGCGAGAACCTCCAGTGACAAAGTGACTAAATCTGCAGTTCCTCGAATGTCCACTTGAGGCTGCCTGCCAAACGGAGTCAATCCTCATAGACACCCATGTTAAAATGTCCATGTTCAAATAAAAAAATTAACATAGTCTGGTTCAAATATCAGTTCGGGTCTCAATAGCTATTCTCCCTGTTCATGACAACTGTAGAGGGGATTCATCTCATCAGTTACCAGAGGTTCAGGCGACACTTCAACGGAGAAATGTGCAGGAGAAGTGGATTAAATGGTTAGAAGGGGAAATGCTAAGGATGTAATTGGTGTGTTTTTGTCTCCAAAGAGTGTGTGGGGACACTTGAACCGAGAGGAATGTGCACAACCGTGTGTGCGTCCGGGTGTGTGTGTGCGTCCGGGTGTGTGTGTGCGTCCGTGTGTGTGTGTGCGTGTGTGTGTGTGCGTGCGTGTGCGTGTGTGTGTGTGTGTGTGTGTGCGTGCGTGTGCGTCCGTGTGTGTGTGTGTGTGCGTGCGCGTGTGTGTGTGTGTGCGTGCGCGTGTGTGTGCGTGCGCGTGCTGTAGAGCAAGAACAATAGTATAAGATGACTAATTAATCACACCCTCTCATGAGTATAGATCTCATATTCACAGCTCCAGGTTATCCCGTGTCATCTGTCAGTCTGGGCTTGGGTGTGTTTTTTAAGTGTTCTCGCACACCTCGTCTCCATGGAGATCAAGCAACGTGTGTGTGTGGAATAAGTAAACATTGTTTATCCGCGTTCTGTGCTGATTAACAATCTGCTTAATGCAGTGTTTCACAACCCTGGCCTATCCTGATTCAAATGAATGTGTTGTTTTCAGGCTTCTGTAGAGATTGATAATGACCCATTCATTTGGATCAGGTGTGTTGGAGCGGAGCAGCAGCATCTAAAACAGGGTTCCCCAGTCCTGGTCCTGGAGGGCCGCTGCCCTGCATGTTTGAGATGTCACCTGCTTCTATGAATGGGTCATAACAAGCTATTCATGTGAATCAGGTGTGTTGGAGCTGGGAGACATGTATAACATGCAGGGCAGTGGTCCTCCAGGGCCAGGATTGGGAAATGCTGCCTTAAATATATAGTCAGCTATTGCAAGCTAAGTAAGGTAATGCACTTATTTTTGTCAAGTTCACCAAATATCTCCTTGCATTTTGCTAGTTATAGTTAAAATACGAACATAAAAAAAGCGAACACCACTCACAACAACAAAGCTGTATACGCTTGGCTTCACAATGCGCTTTAATGTGTTGGGCGGTCGCTCTGGAAGGATTTGGTTTTGATTTAACCCATATGTGTGGGTGTGTGAATCAATCCTGTACAGCGCTTTGGCCAGAGGATTATAAAAGCAGTCCATTTACTTTAAAGCCTTGGGTTCTACAGTAATTCTCTATAATGCTTGCTAGCTTTGAGCTCAAAAGAAAAACCCCTCCCTTCAAAAACCATAGTGCTCTCTCAGAAGCTCTGCCTCCCCCCCCTTCCCACACACACACACACATTGGAAACACATTGCGAAGGCATTGTTGTGAGCAGTGTTCACCACTTTATGTTCCTATTTACAGAGCCAGGGCTGTGTAGATGTACCAGCTCATTTATAAGCTAGCAGGCTACGAGGAGATATTTGGTAAATTTGACCAAATGAGCATTAGCTTACATTTAGCTGGTTGTTCCTTCTAACGTGCTTCTTATCTCCGCCCTCCTTGTCCCCAGGGCGCTGGTCTACATAGCCCACGGGGCGGGGGAACATTCCGGGCCCTACGATGAGGTAGGGCGGCGGCTAAAGGAAGCATCCCTGCTGGCGTTTGCTCACGACCATGGTGAGACGCACGTGCACACACACACGCACATGTAGCGGTGCAGCAGCAGCCATTGTGGCATGCGCATGCTGACACAGTGATACCCAGCTGTCTGTCTTCTCCTGCAAACAGCAGACGTACTCGGTTACATCAAGATGCACACCTTGAATGCCATTGGTTGATGTAGAAGTGCCTTGAACGTAATGTAACTGGGTCATTAACTTCATGAAAGTTTAGTTGCTGTGTGAACTTACATTTTTGCCTTTGAATGTTTTTCCACATTTAATCCAGATTTTAGTTGAGTTACGGAGAACAACATACTGAAAACTACAAGAGTAGAGGTTTAACCAGTTGAATTATGTCAACTATGACAGTGTGAGGGACAACACCTTGCTGTAGCCATTGTCCTCAGTGGTTCTGGAGTGAAACTTGATCTAGCTCCTTCTGCTCACCCTGCTGAGCTGGGTTAGTGTGTTTGTATCTTATGTAAGGTGACACGCATACACACGCATGCACATGAGGGGTTCTCCATTTCAGCGCTCTGTTCCAGAACGTTATGTATCTGTAAAAGTTTATAGCCTGTTGGCCTTTATAGAGGGCCACTTGTTACCTAAATGTACTTGTGTGTGTGTGTAATCGTGCCTCCAAGCTTGACAAGAGAACACACACTCGGTAAACAGAGATCATGGAGCCAGTGCTCTTTACAGAAGGACTTTATTTAGCAAAGCCTGGCAGTGTTTGACAATATTGCTTTTATTGGGTCTACCAGAAGCTCTGGAAAGATGCCGTGCTTGCAATGGGGAAACCCCTGAGGTGGGAGAGCTCCCCGCAGACTGTCAATATCACTATCTCACACACCTCCTGTTACACTCTCCCCCCCCCATTTCTATTTCTCCCAGAAGATATCTTCCACTTAAACTGTTTCTAACTGTCCAGTTAAAACCTTAACATCCAGGAGACATGTTTCACAGCAGTCTCAGATGAGGCATTTACTGGTTATGGGGCTACTACATTACTCAACAGTAACTCCCATGTATACAGGAGCTATAGCATTTGACTGTTGGCGTCCAACCAAGTTACCAGCATTACATTGCTGTCTTAATGCTCAGCTGTGTGTGTTCTCCAGCTAGTGCGAGGTTATTTATTACAGGTCATTCATCATATCCATTGGTCATGCCTGACCATAATGGTGGATACCAGATTATGGAAATGCATGCAGTGGTGCGTGTGTGTGAGCGTGTACGTGTGTGTGTGTGAGCGTGTACGTGTGTGTGTGTGAGCGTGTACGTGTGTGCGTGTGTGTGTGAGCGTGTACGTGTGTGTGTGTGTGTGCACATGCAAGGAAAGTGTTCATGCTCATGGGGATCAGTTGAGTGGAAAGAACAGGTGTGTGTGTGTTGGAAAGGGAGCGTTTAAGATCCTGTTATGGTCTCTCGGTAGCCATGGCAACTCGCCTCTCCCCCATTGCAGTGTGCACGCGCACGCACTCTCTTAACTAGCAGAGCTTCCTAAAGGGGTGTAATGAGCATTTGTGTATCCCCTCTCTTTCTGCCCCCCCCACCCCCCCTTCCCAGTTGGTCACGGTCAGAGCGAGGGGGACAGGATGAACATCAAGGACTTCCAGGTGTACATCAGAGACTCTCTGCAGCACATCGACCTGATGAGGGCGCAACACCCCAGCCTGCCTCTCTTCATCATTGGACACTCCATGGTAAGGGCCCGCCCCCTGCCATGATTGACAGCTGCAGTGAGCGTGCAGACCTTACAGTGTGTGTGTGTGTGTGTGTGTGTGTGTGTGTGTGTGTGTGTATGTGTATGGACTTAATTAGCCATGCTCTACATATTCATAAATGCATTTCTATGCTTATCAGTAGACATGAATAGTTGATTGTAGTAATTTCATGTTTGTAGGTTTTCCTTAACTTTTATTAAACCTTTTTATATAGTTATGTGTTTTGGGAGAAAACGTCTAGTGTAGAATAAAGTAGCTAGCTAATAAGAGAATGACCTATGTTAAATGTGGCTATGTGTATGGAACTTCTGTTTTAATGCGGCTAATGCAGAGTGATTCATTGCATGAGTGCCTTATATACAGCACATCCACTAACAACCTTTAATCTCCGCTACTAACATAACAAGGACCCTTGAATCCATATCATCTATGATTCAGATGTAATAAGCGTAGATGTAGTTTCAGGAAAAATGCACATTCATGTTCAAGAGGGACTATTAATGATTCACCTTTTAATTACTAAACGGTTGTTTTGTGTGAAGGTGAATGATGATGAATCATGTATTGTAAGCACAACATCCAACTGGAGCTGCAGTACATTTCAGTTGCCCCCGATGCACAGCTGTTCCTGGTTATCTTCAGAGAACAGGCGTTGTTTGACGGGCTGTCAGTCACACTGGGAAATATAGAGGCAGGTATTCTTCATATCGTTGCGGGCAAAACATCCGTGAATGGACAGTTGAGCCGTAGCGTTGGTACGTGTAAGAATATTAAATGCAGGGTGAACCTGTGTCTTAGAGGATACAGGTGATATGAAACCAAATTCACTTAATTTTTTGAAGTTATTGTCTTTTCTACCAGGTATGCTAAGCATTAGGCTGTGGTCACACATACACTACGAATGGGGGAAAACTGGGCAGGCGACGGACCATCGCCTTCCGATGCCTCCATTGCTATGAAAACCACATATAGCGGAAACAGCTGCAGCCCTGTGGGGTCAGCAACACACGCGTCCTTGCTGTTGGTCGAGGCCGCATATATAGGTCAAAGTTCATCAATGATGAACTCTATGATGATGTGAAATTGCTTCGCCACAGGATGCAAATGTTTTATTTGCACCTCTGCTCGTATAGAATGGAAGTGAATGGGAGGCATCTACGCAATGCAGGGTCTGTTTATAGTCCTGTGCAGTCCTTTTGCCTTCTACTGGCCGCAGACCTGTGGTTAATTGTGACACTAATCAGCGTTGCTGCAACAGTTTATCTCTTCATCTAGCTCTTGCCACCATTTAGAAAACGCACACGCTTGACACCACACTTGGCCACCTCCCACCGGTTGCTGATTGGCCGGCCATCCAGGGTGTCCAGACTAATCTGACCAGTCAGCTGAGCAGGGTGTGGGGTTGTTTCTGTGCGTGCAACAGAACAGTGACCCCTGACCCCCGAGGAACAATGGAAACCGCCTGTGGTGTGTGTGTGTGTGTGTGTGTGTGCGTAGTCTCTGCTCATAGACGGCACCTTGGCCAGATATGGGTGCAGTTCCCTGGTCAATCTACAACGTAGAGTTGGTCTACGGACAGCTGCTTTAACGGAGTGACTCTGGACTTGACCGGAAGCTTTGACAAAATGTCAATGCCCCTGTAAGGGGATGGAAGGTTGGAAGCCCATAAAAGATTGCTTTGGTTTTATTTTTGTAGCTCAGCAGGAATTTTAAGAAAAGTTCACAAAGAATGTTTGTGTCAAACTGGGGCAGCATAGTCCTAATATTGATTTACTGTAATGTCAGTAGGCCTACTGTACATTCTCTCTCTGGCTCTCTCGCTCTAAAACACTCACACACACATATCTGTTGAATTTCCAGTTTAATAGTCGTGCTACATGTTCAGAACGCATACAGTCAAATGCTCTCTGGTTGTGTTATCTGTTCCAGGCCGCTGGAAGTACACAATGTCCAGTGTTCATTGAATAGCTCAGTCAAGTCTTTAAATACTGTCTTTGTATGTGCGTATCTCTCCTTGTGTGTGTGTGTGTGTGCATGGCCCAAAATACAGTTACAGTCTGTCATTCTTGTATCATTATCCAATGAAATGCCTTTTCCTATTTGGGTAACTGACATCATCCTTGTGCAATGTAGTGTGGTGTGTGAGCATGCTAGAAACACAACATGCCCTGGAGTTCATCTGAGAGCTTGCTGTGCTTGTCTTCAGGGGAGATTCAATGGTGAGGAGGAAGCTATTCTTCACATCCACCGTGTCTTTTCAGGAAGTTCTCTTTCCCTCAGCCCCTGCCTCATGAATATTCAAACCACTGACAAAGACGCCTCTGCTAGACAAAGCTGAAGCAAATGAGGCTAAGAACGTGCCAAACCAAATCCTCCCATACTTGTTGTGAGAGCGGCTGTGACGGTAATGCGCGTGTGTTAGTTTGATGTCCTAATAATCGGCAGAGGTTTTCAGAAGTTATTCCATTGACTTCTAGGGGCACATCTGTAATGGAATAGTGCATCAGAGTTGAATATATGCACAGCAATCAGACTTTATTGAACATGCATGTTAGAAGCCATAAAATATGAATTGTAAACTAACACACTTTTTGTTAAATTCCAATTTCTCCTTGCATTTCGCTAGCTCACCTGAAAAAAGAGTCCAGTACTTATTCACAGCCCTGGCCTAGCCCATGTGTGGGGCGGAGCATCTGAGGGAGTTTGATTTGAGCTCAAAGTTAGCGAGCATTCTCGAGTGACTGACCCTGTTTTGTTAAATGGTTGTTTACCTCAATCATGCTGCTGTTAGGCTTCCTGCCACACTCCCATGATGCAATGCGCACAAATACATAGCTAGTGTTTCTATTTGCCAGACAGAATGTGTCTTGTGTTATGGGTTTATCCATTTGTGTGCATCCAAATTATTGTTATTGTAATACCTCAATTAAGAAATAATTTCTAGTATGCACTCTCCTATGCATACTGGTGGGCATTTAAAATTGTAAATAGTGTGTGTGTGTGTGTGTGTGTCGATGGGTTAGCCTGCTGGCATCCTCTGCGCTGCTAATTATCTTGGCATGTTCTGGGTTTGTGCTACAAAAGGCCTAGGAGTGTCCCGGCCCCCGTATCTCTTGGAGGGCCCCTCGGTTCACAGCCCACTCCTCAGTCTCTTGCTGCCTCTAGGCTTGTCCTCCGCCAACACCGCCGTGCATGCTGGGAGATCTCGCCGGCTCGGACAAAAGACGGCCTGTACTCAGATTGCGGCCTCGTTTTCCCTCTGCTCCTTCATCGCAGCCTCTCCCCTAGTTGGTCAAAACAAAATGTCTTCACTTTGGACTGAAAATCGTGCTTGTGCGCACATGCACTTAATCCACCCTGCTGTTACGGTGTTTCACGTCCGTGCACGCTAATGCGGTCGTCTCTGCTGACCTTGTTTTGGTCATTGGTTTAAATATGAGGTGTTATCTGTTGTTTTACGTTACAGGGTGGTGCCATCGCCATCCTGACGGCGTGCGAGAGGCCCAGCGAGGTGGCGGGCGTGGCCCTGATAGCACCCATGGTCCAGATTAACCCCGAATCTGCCACGCCCTTTAAGGTGCTTCACGACACGTGTGTGTGTGTCACGTGGGGCCCCGCCCAGCATGGGGTCAGGGAGGGGTCATGAAGCAGGGAGAATATTATTTAACTGAGGGTTCAACGGACGGCACTTCCGCATTCGATGTTTGGAAGGAGGGGGACTTTTCACCCTTTATACAGACCAGAATGACACAGCGTTCCATTAAGGTCAATGATGAGGTCCACGGATTTCACCTTAATATTGCCCATTATTTATTTATTCTAGGAGCGTTAATGGGTGTTTTGAGTAGGTTACATTAATTCCCACGTACCTATGGTCAATCTGATGCCACAACTGTGTTTCTGCAGTAAACTGTTGTGAGGTAAATGTACTTTGTATCAGGCCACGCATGGTAGATTTAGTGTCTGGGCGTGCCGGCCTGCACAGCAGAATGCCGTTAGTGACACGCCCACTTAAATTAAGAGACCAGAAGCGTTCCATGTTTGCTTCCATTGAAATGCATTACAGTGGTGTTCCATATTTGCATCATTCTAAAGTCTTTGTGTGAAGCTCTCCTGTTCTCCGTCCCGGCACAGGTGTTCCTGGCCAAGGTCCTGAACCACATGTTGCCGAGCATGACTCTGGGGGCCATCGACTCCAAATGGGTCTCACGGGACCAGGAGCAGGTGTGTGTGTGTGCTTGTGTCCATCCCCAGATGAAAGCCTGCACCATAACAGAGATGTTGGCTCTGTTCCCAGGAAGGGGGGGGGGGGCTCAGGTCTGCATTGTGTCCATGGGAGATAAAAACTGCATATCTGCATGTTTTTCTGTGTTGGTGTGCTCTGGATGTTTTGTGTGTGTGTGGGGGGGGTGCTCTGGATGTTGTGTGTGTGTGGGGGGGGGGGGCGCTCTGGATGTTGTGTGTGTGTGTGTGGGGGGGGGGGACGCTCTGGATGTTGTGTGTGTGGTGTGTGCAGGTGTGTTTACCATAGAACTATATAATAACTGTTAACGGTTTTTCACAGCCAGACGTGTGTGTGTGTGTGTCCATGCAGTCAGGTGTGTTTACATGCAGTGGCAGTAGGCCTATAGGAATCCCACAGCTTCTACATCTGTTACTCATGATCCCTCAGACAATGTGTGGCCACAACAAAGGCAGGTGTCCCAGTCATGTTTCTCAAGCCCCCACCTGCTACCTAGCGAGTGCTTTGCCCAGAGCGGTTAGATAATAGTTGCTGTGATGATGGCGGCATGTGTTGTATCAAAGGCTGCCTTCACCAATGCTTGCTTGCCTGGGGGAAGATGATTGTTCTCTATTAATTAGTTTAGTTTCACTGTAGTAAGCTTGTGCCCCATAACACACCAGAATGTGCTAAATGGCTGACTGTGCTTGTGGAATCCTGCTGACGCTGCACTTCACGATGCCAGTTTCCACAGTGTTCAGGTTATTCATTATTCAGATTGAAACAGAGCTGGTAGAGGAACCACTTCTGTGTGGGTTTAGTGTACAGCGTGTACAGTACACGCTAGATGTGTGTAGATGCTGAGAAACAGGTCAAAATGGTTGAAATGAGGCGTGATCTAGCTGCATGCTATGTGTATGAAAGACGGTGAGATTGAAATATGAGGAGTGATCCTAGAGCGCCACCGCACTGTAGATTACAGGAGAGGTTCCATTTATGGGCCGTGACCCCGTAAAAGGGTCACTGGAGGCTTTTTAGGACGTCATTAGATTATTAATAATTACACTAAAGTTAGTTCCGACCAGGTGATTTGATTGGACAAGAGGCATTCCATGACTGCGAGTATTCAGCGTAACTGGGCCTTTTAACTATGCATGTATCATTTACTATAATTATAACTGTTACTAATAAAAGAACAACAAAGATCTGATAAGCGGTTAAAGTGACTCAACAGATTTGACTGGCTGCGTGATAAATGGAAACAGGCAGATGTAGACTACATGATGCAAACGTGGATGTATTGGACACACAGTAGCTGACCTGCAGTAACGTGAAAACGTATGTAACAAGCGTGATGTTTATGTGTTGCTTGGAAACAGTCCAGCCACGTAGCTGCCGGCACA
The DNA here is from genome assembly GCA_027564635.1 of Typhlichthys eigenmanni. Classification (NCBI taxonomy): domain Eukaryota; kingdom Metazoa; phylum Chordata; class Actinopteri; order Percopsiformes; family Amblyopsidae; genus Typhlichthys; species Typhlichthys eigenmanni. The sequence goes on along the minus strand of JAODUK010010735.1, from coordinate 6,212 downwards.
GAACCAGAGACTGTTGTTATTATCACAATAGCGAGCCGAATCACTTCCGCATTATGTTTGGTAAAATAGGAGTCAAGGACGAGAACTATAAAATAACATGTAGTTTTGTGTCTAACCGCTCAGTGAACTACAGCTTTCGTCTCGCACAACCCACGTCACCAAAACAATGCTCTCTTTGGCTTGAGGATTGTGGCGCGACAACATCACACAACATAGTCAAACATCATATGTGTGCTTCGTGTCACAAAGCAAACGGGATCTAAAAATAACTGTATTCTCGCCGTTGACTACCATACTCTACATATTTTATCCAAACTAATGTCCCATAATGCAGAAGACACTTCGGCTCTCTATATCCTTGATAGGGGTTTAGCATGATGGTTGTGGGACTACTTGTGTTGGCGGAGCCAAATAAATCCTTAAACTATTACTATTATTATGCGATTAAAGGTGTTTGTCGAACAGCAGTAACACACTTATCTGCGCTCGGCCTACGCCCTCGTACCTACGACCGAATCACAGCCGTGCTGACATTGTCATTCCCCGTCGTGTGTTGTTGCTTAAATAATGGTACCCCTGTTAGTCCTAAACCTCGTGTCAGTAGTTGTCTTGACGTGCTCTTCCGCGCTTCGCCTTCAGGTGGCGGCGTACGAGGCGGACAAGCTGAACTACCACGGGGGCATGCGCGTGTCGTTCGCCATGCAGATGATGGGGGCGGCAGGCCGCATCGAGCAGGCCATGCCCTCCATCTCCTGGCCGTTCCTGCTGCTCCACGGCGACGCAGACAAGCTGTGTGACATCAGAGGGTCTAGGATGATGTATGACACGGCCCACAGCACCGACAAGAAGATCAAGGTGGGTTAGTGTGTGTGTGTATTATATGGGTGGGTATTTACTGTGTGTGTGTACTTTATGGCTGGGTTGGTGTGTGTGTGTGTACTATATGAATGTGTGTGGGTATACAGTGTGTGTGTACTATGTGTGTGGGTATATGGTGTGTGTGTGTGTGTGTGTACTATATGAATGTGTGTGCACTATGTGTGGGCATACGGTGTGTGTGTACACTATGTGGGTGGTGTGTATACTGTGTGGGTGTGTGTGTGTGTACTAAATGAATGTGTATGTGGGTATACAGTGTGTGTGTACTATATGAATGTGTGTATACTGTGTGTGTGTACTTTATGGGTGTGTGGGTGTGTGTGTACTATATGAATGTGTATGTGCGTATACTATGTGTGTGGGTATACTGTGTGTGTGTGTGTACACTATATGGGTTCACCGCTGTCAGGAGATGCCAGGATTTTATAACTAGTTAATTTTAACATGGCACTGCCCACTGGCAGCGTCTGACGCACGTCGACGCCAAAGTTCAGAGCGCTGTTCTATTTCTTGGACGTCGAGCCGTAAACATGCACATCTGCAGATATTTGCGCTCCTCCGTCAGTTTGACTTTACGATTCGAACATTGATGCGCTGCCGTCAGTGGGCGTCAAGGAATGCACAGACACACACAGAGGGAGTGTGATGTCACTCCCTGCTCAGGACACCATCACTCCTACACCTTTACATGGAACAGATGTTGCTGCCACATTAATGTTTACAATATATTCAATGTAAAGGGGGAGGGGGGTGGAAGGAACCACAGGGGGTTTCATGTTGTGGTGGTAGAGAGATGTAGCCACCCCTGTGACCCATTGTCCCCCCTCTCCCCCCAGGTGTACGAGGGGGCGTACCACAGCCTACACCATGAGCTGCCTGAGGTGGTCCAGTCCGTGCTGAAGGAGCTGACCGATTGGGTCACGGCCCACCTGCCGGCCTCCACCCCGCCCGAGGCGTCCTAAAGCCCGTCCATTTATCCCCCACCCCCCTCCTCCCCACGCCAATCGTCCATATGGAGTCGCCATGGAGACGCTGATGGTCCAGGGAGAGAAATTGAACGATCCCAAGCCCCGCACGCCTATAGTTACTGTAACTAGGATGGACAAAACAGCATTGCACAGTTGACTGAGTTTCTGTCGGGCTCTCCTGTTATTGGAAGACGGGGCACAAATGGGCGGTGCTTGGGATTGGCCAATTGCTTCCCTGCGTGGAGCCCTGGCCTGGGTGGCGGTGAAGTTCAGTTCTCATATCCAGCGCTCACTGGTCACTCTTTGAGTTAAGACCAGGGATGTTGCCGGAAGGTTTCCCATTTTTGGTGGGGGGGAGTGGGGGGGTGGTGTAATATGTGAATAAGCACTTTCTGTCTTTTGTCCATACGCCAGTAGGGACCTAACACACGACTGGCTCTGTAGCCAAACCCTTCTATAATGGTGTGTGATCTTTATGTCGGAGTGAAGGTATAAATGGTGTTTCTTAAATTCAGTTAAGAAGTTGTTTATATGTAAATTAACCATCTGCTAATGCTGTTGTTGGCCAGTACAATGAACTACAGATTGACAAATGAAAGATGGGCTACTAAATCGTTAATGATTTTCTCTTTTATTGGGAACATTCACAGAACTTTAATGGAACTTACACCTTAAACACTAGTGTGACTAAGTCAGGCCTGGTTGGTTCAATGTGCCACAGTAGGAACTGTTTAACCACATCTCTAAACAAATATCTTTGACCTGGTGGTGTGTAGATATATTTTATAACACAAGTTTTGTTATTTCCAAGTGATTAGTTTGTGTCTGCTCAATTCAAAAACCAACCGTGTCTCTAGATGTGGGTGTCCTCTCAAAACTGCACAAGGTCAAAATCCCTCTGACCTGCAGTGATCCAGTGACCTTGAGTGCTGTGGAGGGCTGTTGTCTTAACTATGGTGTAGGCTGGAGCTGGGAAACCTGCCAGTCCCACCAGAGTACAGTAGGTGGTATGGCTTTCCTTTGCATTCGGTGCACGCTTGTTCTCAGGACTGTGTGTCTCATTGGTTGCCGCTATTGGAACCCCACCCCCTTCTGAACCTACTGTATGTGTATCTGCTCTGCTTTACCCATGATGTGTGGGTCAAGATGTCTTTACTGGAGTAACGAAACACCCTCTACTCCCTGTATCTCCTGCAGAGGCCACAGCCCCTGCCTGCCTGCCTGTTTGGCATCACGCATGTGGATCCATTGCTTCTGCCTGCCTGCAGTCATGCACATGAATCCATTGCTTCTGCCTGTCTGGCATCACGCACGTGGATCCATGGCTTCTGCCTAGCAGTCGGCTGCCACAGCATGGTTCTCTGGTGTTGGCTGGGCAACAGGCCCAAGCGTGGCACTGGGCGATATGAGACAGCGTCGGCCTCTGGGATGGCGGGATGGAGCGCGGTATCCACGGTGACTCTTTGATGCTGGGTAACCAAGGTGACTACTAGACTGACGGAACCCTACTGCGCTCCCTCTCTCCCCATTGCCTGCCTGGGCTTCTTGTTTATGCCAAGGTGACTGTTCGTTCCTCTGTCTATAACAGCGTCTCGGACCTAGTCTCACAGCCCCGAGAGTTAAGCCGACCACACTGCCCCCTGGTGGTGGACTGTCAGAACTGCCCCCTGTTTATGCTGTTCAGAGGGGTGAAGTGTGTCTGTTTGGGTCATGAGAGAGAGAGAGAGGCTGCGTGTTCAGCTAAGTCGTCCTCTCCATCGTTGCCATTGGCAATGGTGTGAGAGCAAACGAGGCTCTGCCTCCGTATCCGTAGCAGCAGAACTACCCAGTGGAGCAGTGGGCTGCAAGCAGGGAGACAGCAAGACTAAACGCTGGCCCCCACAGACACACTGGTACGGACGGACGGGTGTGCCTGTGGCTGCAGCAGAGAGTACCACACGTAGAAGGTTGTTGAAGAGACCTGAATGATTTCCAGCTCTTTTTAGAGTCCCGCTATGTTCTAATTAGGATAGAGCACCCGTGTGTGTGTGTTCACCACAAATATCGTGTCTATGATGCTTCTGTGAGCCTAGGCCTCTTTTGGCATGCATTACTGTATGTCTGGCGTCTTGTCAATATGGAGATATTGTGTCTGTCTGTCTGTCCATAATGTGAAAGGAACACAGACCATGCTTGGACCAGCAGGTTCTGCAGTGTGGGTGGGAGAAAGCAAAAAAAAGCCTTGAACGTTGCTAACGAAGCAAAATTCAATTGGCCAGCGGCTTTGTGAATGGGGTTATTGTGAGGGGCGGAACTATCTTGACTTGATGACTGTTTCCCAGAATAGATTTGGTCTTCAGAGACCTTTGGCACACTAACTACTTGGTTGTCGTGTGTGTGTGTTGGAGATAAGTTCACCATAGAGATGGCACTCATGAAATCCGCCATGACAGCAGATGTAGTACCACTCTTGTAATGGTAACGCACAATGTTTTGTCAACTGAAGACAGGTCCCCGGCAATGCTTGAAAGGATGCTATAGTTCAGAGATGATGTGCCGCTGATGGAAATATTGTTAAAACGTCCAGTTTAAACTGTAGTTGTTTGACATCGGTAGAGTTTAAAGAACTCCTAAACTTTTGTGTCCTTATGAACCATGCCAGGCCTGAAGAATTATTTGATGAACATGTAATGTACTGTATGACGGCATACATACACCACGTTGACAACACTTGAAGGAACTATGAAATGAAGATTCTGTATTTTACAAAGCCTTTATACAGTATATGTCTACAGTATTTATAGACTTAAATTCAAATTGTATGTATTGTATATCACAAAGTTAGAGATTTCAATAATATATTATGGTTAGATTTTTTTAACAAAACATGCCAGAAACGTGTATACACAGCAATCCTAAATAGTTTAATAATAGATATGGTTACAGAAACATTAATGTTGTTCTTGTATGGGTTTTTAAATATGTGCTTATGTGAGGGCATAAAACCCATGGTGTTTGTCTGTACTGTACCTACCTGTAACGCTGTAAAAGTACCTCTTCAATAAGAACCAGTTTTTTCCTTACCAGACCCATGCACTTTTTTATCCTTCCAACATAAATCTATAAAGCTTTCAACCTAAACATTTGGGAGAAGAGAGGTTTTTGAGCCTCATAATTCAAACTAGTTAGTTTGAAAAATTTGTTTAGCTGGTGTCTTTTTTTTACATTTGAAACGTGGTTGTGCCTTATGTCTCTTCTTGATGTTTTCATAGATGGATAGATGGATAGATCTATAGATCTATCTCTCTGAGATAAAAGATTATGAAGAAATCTTTCTGTAATGCTATTCTAGCTCCAACCCCAGAACCTCTTGGCAGTCTCTGGGGTTTGCCTCTGTCCTTTTGTCTCAGTGTTGTCTCTTGTCCACACTGGGCTCTGGGTCCTGTCCTTTATGTCTTGCATGTGTTTTATTTGTTGCTCTGAATGTCTTTCCAGCCATCTCTGCAGCCTGGGTTCTGACCCAATTTAGGGAGTAAATTGGACTCTGTTCACATACTGAAATACATCCTGTCTGTGCTCAGAGCCGACTATCGAGCTACACAATACTCTGTTCTATACCACTTGGCTTCATGCTGTTGGGAGTTTCACTGGCAGTTTCTGGAGCCATTTTGTTGCCAGTGTTTAGGATCCGTTAAAAGGCAAACTCGGTGTTTCTGGTGTAATTACTTCCAGCCATGGACATCCTAAAGTCCATTAGACTGTTTGTTTATTTTGTTTGCATGTTGATGCTGGGAGGATGTTTTTAAAAGCGCAATGATTCTTAAACTAAAGCATGATTGTTGATAATGTTGTCTGTCCTTAGATTGTATAGGTGCATGTTTAAGGATTAATGGCTCTGTATAGGTAGATGCAACAATTTAGCTGTTGTAAAGGTACACTGCTCAATGTCTCTGGAATGCTCTGGTGGATGAAATGGTCATTACAAGAATGATTACAAGATTGTTGAGTGGCTTGCACCCCTCTCCTGACAGCCTGCTACCCTTCCCCCTACAGTCACATATTGTAAACATATACATGTGCTTTTAGGGTCAGTATGAGACCGTGTACCTATATAAACAAGCTAATGGTAAATAAGACACTACCACTTTTATCAAATGTTTATCATGCTGAAGAGACACCCTTTTATTTATTTTTGTGTATTACTGGAGAGTCAGTTACTACTTCACAAGGTCAAGGAATTCTGTAAGCAGCAGTACATATTTATCCAAACAGCTTTCAGAATTGTTTTCCTTTCTCTAATAAAATTAGATAGTACCGCAAAATCTGAGGCCATGGTTCTCAGCCGGAAACCGATGGAGTGCCTACTCCGGGTAGGGAATGAGTCCT
>JAODUK010010724.1:0-29631 GCA_027564635.1 Typhlichthys eigenmanni | reverse complement strand
TTTTGTTGCAATCAACGTTTTGCCCTCCTTTGGTCATTGTGGGTTAAAAAAGCGAGTAGATATATTAGATTTCTCTCCCTGCTAACCGGGTGTGGCTCCGGTGCAGCTCGGTTGATCTGCGTTGAACTCACAAGTGAGTAGGCTGATATAATCCTCCTTTTCCTTGTTGTTTTACGGTGGTAAGTGAGTATCCAATCACAACGTGACGCCAGCTAGGTAGCCTACTGTCAACAACTCGTGATCTAATTGGCTATCGCAACTGTCAAAAATGTAAATTCAAAATTAAATTAACTTTTATCAAATTATGATCATGATTTATGTTAGGCCAGCAGAGAAGAACTTGCTGGCTCTGATGGCCCACCACTGCTTTTTTGCTATTATACAGTACATGCAAAGCTAACAAAATATGACATTTCTTTCATCTGCCATGCAAAAACTCCATGCCAAAACTGTGAAGAAGGCTAAACGCACCGCTACCGGTGTTACGGATCTATGTAATGTTATGAATACACAGTTTACTTGAATAAATCACTGTTTGACAATGTAGACGGATTTGGCAAGGAACACATCATCAGGAATACGAGAGAGGATTTGTCAAAACTGTGCTGTTCGCATTCCATTTTGTCCATAAGCTAATGGGCCTGTGGGACATGGGAACAGTAATCTTGTAGAGCCAGCCTTTACTTGTTGACACAGCACTGGCTATCTGAATTAAGGTATTTTGATTGGTTTAATTGCACGATGACCAACTACATAACTCAATAACAAAACTGGATGTTTCTCAACAAACTGAGGAATTGTTGGGAAACGTAACGACCCAAGTCTGTCTGTTTGCAGGTCTTGTCAATCTGTTAAATAAGTACAGTACCCCAGTGGTTCTCAAAGTGCTACTCTTATTCATGCATGTGCATTCATGAAAGGGTCGAGAGGAGATTTGAAGTGTCGCGCAAACAAATTAGAGGAGATGCGTAAGGAGAACGTGACTACCTATTCATCAAGTCAGTTTTGCCGTAAAAATTATCCGCCTCTGATCCGCCTCTATTGGACAGAACGTAACAAACGAGCAGGTGAAACCAATACACAATCAACAGGCAAGCACGGGACGAGACAGACTAAGAGAACACGGGGAATCAGATGGGCTGGGGAAGACAGCAGACAGAAGCACAACCAAAATACAGAGCAACGGGGGGCGGACCGTGACAATAGTAGGCTGTATACAAAGCAGGCCTATTTCATGATCGTTAAACTTTTGTTTACTTTCTCAGAGTTAGCTGTTCTATTGCTTTTGGGCGCTGGAACTTCATAAAGGCCGGAACAGGCCTGTGTCGCTGTGTCTACTACCAAGTTTAGAGGGCAGTGCCAAGGGCTGATTACATGTTCTGCCGCAGGTTTACCTCAAATGTAAAATATGATAGGTGTGCGCTACCTGAGGAATTACTGCCAATACGTTTGCGTTGCGCTCGCTAACGTACCGTACGTACACAAGGCCCTGAGTCGTGCTGTAAAAAACTGCTAGGTTATCATGAAACTTTAGTGGCTCACGAGCAGTTAGAGCTGTTAAGTCCTTTATGTTCTATGACAGCTGTCATGCTTTATGAAATATGTAATTTTCTTTATGTTTAAGGTAAACCATATTATCCCATAGGGGGAATGTATCTAAGTCATTGGCCATGTGAAACGGCAACATTATGGAAGTAAAAGATTTGGTCGGTGTGAATTTTTGCAATATCTTTATATGATGTCAGATCACACCGACATGCAAACCCTCACAAAGCCCCTGGGCCAGACGGCATTAGCTGAAAGACACTTCGGGCATGTGTGGATCAGCTGGCCCCTTTATGTTCTGTGACAGCTGGTATGTTCTTTATGCTCTATGACAGATGATATGTGCTTTATGTGTTATGAAAGGCTGGCAAGCAGTTATGTTCTTTATGTTCTATGAAAGCTGCTATGTTCTTTTGACCTTCAACTACATTTCAAATCATAGAAATGTGGCAAGGCAGAAAGCAGCTTTAAAATGTGGCTTCACTTCACGTCATCATAATTCATTCAGGACCACTATAGTCAAAGATAATATGAATTTTCCTTTGCAGTAATGTGGCTGTGTGGCTCTGTTATAGGAGAGCAGCAAAAGAGGGCACAGCACAGAGCAAGATCAATGACAACACCATGACATTGATGAACTCACACACAGTGTGAAAGGAGGAGTTGGGATGGCTAGCAGAGGAAGTGTCATTCAGACCACCCTGCCAACAACGCTGTCCAGATTTCCTGGATGCTCTGACGTAGTTAAAATAGGCGTCAATGTTTGGTCTTGCAAACTATATTAAAAATGGCCGCAAAGCAAACAAACATGTCCACTGGTATCTTTGTGCAAACTGATTGTACTACTTCAGTTTAAATCTGAAGGTAATAAATCGACTAATGACAAACAAATACATGTTTTCTAATAGGCCAAAGTCACACCACACAAATGTCTTTAAAGCCTAGTTTATTTTTGTTAGTTTATTTAGAAAAATAAACTAGGCTTTAAAGACATTCTGTTGATGGTAGGTAGGCAAATTTTTAAGTCTAATTCCAAGATGCAGTTTATAGCACATTTAAAATATAGCCTACAGTAACATTATTTTCTGTGTAGCCTTCATTGCAGTAGGTAGGTGCTGGTCAAATTAATATATATTTTTTAGCAAATTCATTGCATTCCAGCTAAGGGAAAGGGTTCTAAAAGGAAAACGTTGCCTATAAATAGTTGTGCATTTCTCATCACATGTATAATGTGACCATGATCATCGAGAGGTTGATGCATTTGGTAGTCTACTGGTAGCCTACCTGAGGAGAACATGTCAGAGATCGCTCTGGGTTTACAAAATTCTACAAGTCTGTCAGCAGAGGGCATTCACCAACAGGATCACAACAGGTTCCAGAGATATTTCAGGCTGGACAGGAAATAGGGCTGCAGATTGTAAGGCAGGACAACTATCAGGGCTGGCCTGGTAATCTGGCAAACCGGGCAAATGTCCGATAAACCGACGCACCATTTGGGCCAGCTGATATCATTTAAATAATAAAATAAAAATGTTTGGCCAATAACCGGCCCATATACAGGGGCAGCGGCCCATTGGTTAATTTGTTATACTGACAGTAGGCCGGCTCAATCAGGTCACTGTCTGTTAATAGGCCCCATCCTCCCCCTCTGACCTGTATTTCTGGCCAAAAATATTCAAATCGATAGGCGATGCTGCCTAAATGTGCAAACAGAGCAGACATGCACGCAGCAGCGGCTGCAGTAGCTTCACCTGCAGTAGGCTACCCCAATATGCAGCAACTGCAACAGGTGGAAGTTGAAAGAGGAAAGGTGGCCATGGCCACTGCCAGGCTGGAGGAGCGGGGAAGCCAAAGAGGGACGGAGTGAGATTAGTTGAAGGGGGGTCAGCATGGAGCTTGACGATGATCAATAAATGAATGCCGACTGCATTATACTGTAATAAGATCAGATCCTTAGAAAGGTTTTATAAAGTGAGGCAATCCGCAATAGGCCTACTGCTGGTAACGGTCTGACTGACATTAGTCATTCAAATAGCGTCACAAAGCTATATTTGGCTTTTTTATTTTGAAGCTAGGCTATATACGTTGTATCGAAACTTTGGCTGACTTTTAACATGAATTGATGTGCGTTGACAAAGCTATTCAAATGATTAGACTTCACCTTTATGTGATACTGTAGTTGCAACAGTAGATTAAACCAAAACAAACAAGCACCCATTGATAAAATTGCATAATCATATACAAAGACCTAACTTTAACTCCATATCTGAATAAAAATAAAACAAAAAGATGATCTATTAACTGTGAAAACATTAGCCTATAATATCAATAGCCTGTATAAACTTGACATGTGTTAATTAAACAAACACATATTTGCTAATTACCAAAATGGTATTTATTTTTAATTGTACAGCTTTTTCAACATACAGTCTAACAATTCCTGAATGTACATTATAATAATGTAAAAGCTACACTGAGTAACTTTCTAATTTCACCTTTGCCTTTTAACATAAGTAGCTTATCTTATGACAGAGCTCGATACAAGGAATATGACTTTGTTAGAGCGAAACATTTGTTTTAGATGTACTTTAAAGCCGTAATAGATTATATGAACATACAGTATATTTAACGGCACTACAAAAAGAATCATGTACTGGTATGTGCTTCCCAACGATTGTGGTGGGCGGCGTTTTGCCAAAATTTCCAGGGCCACGTTTTTGTCCCAGTTTAGCCCTGACAATTATCGGCATACTATTTGTCCGGCGGAGCAATTAGTCTACAGTGAGTTTATGATTCTTGTTTTATCTTAAATGGTGTTAAATCATAAATGTTGCATTTTCAATGATCTGGAAATGTTTAACTGCTAGTTACCAGTAGGTAAGTAATACAGGCAAATAGGCTTACTGTATTTCTGCTCGTTCATTTTGTTTAAATAGCCAAATAATAAATGATGGGGAAAACCCGCAATGGCAATTATACATTTCCAACCATACTGGTTGGGAACTAATATTTAGTGGGAACCAACGTTTACTGTGTAGTGTTCGGTACAGTGGAGCACTTCTCCATTCCAATTTGGTGCCACCGAACCATGTCATAGCTAATTACCATAAAGTTGCCTGGACTTCAACTTTCCTTTGATGCTCGCGAAGCGCTGCCAATGATCGTGCTGCAGAGAGATGCTGGCTGCTATTGAAAATTAATGACTTCACTCCTGCCGCCTCTGGTCTGAATGCACGGTAAGGCAGTTTAAATAAGGCACCATGAAAACTAATTTAGCCCATTGTATTCTTAGCAGACGATTATCTGATAAGAGCTGATGATTGAGATTATGGTCTGAGTTTGATTGCATTACACTCATTTGACCACTGGAGGCAGAGCTGTGCAAAGATGGATCTTTGAGGCATTGCAGTGCATTACTACAATACATATGGAAACACCCTGCACAAAAACAATGTGTTTGCTAGATCGTACAACATGAATCACTCACACGCACATTCTCTGTACAACCACCAAAGGCGGGCTGGTGTGTGAGCGTGCACGTGCATGTGCGAGTGAGGAAACATGATATTGCCAGTGGCCAGAGTCTGTGGAGAAAGCCAGTGAGCCAAATATTAAAGTCGCAGGGTTCACATCTAATTACAGGTCGGCCATGCCAAGGAATGGAAGAAGAAAAAGAGTGAGGGGGGAGAGAGGGAGAGGGGGAGCACTCTGTGAGGCCCCTGTTGGCGGTCCTCGGGCCAGACGTAACAGAGGAGAGGCTGGGAGAGGAGGGGGAGATTAGATGGGAGATTAACTAGAGAACAAGAGTCACAGATATTGAAAGAGAGAGAGAGCAAAAGAGTAACAAGGGGTCAGCAGAGTAGAGGATCTCACTTGTCCAATATCAGTCTCAAAGGACACACACACACACACACATGGCGGTAATAATAAGCTGATGCCAAGGAGAAATGGCGAGCAGAGCAGACCTGCAGTAGAGAAAGGTTTACTTTGCTTATTATCCCAAAATGGCCAGACAGATGCTTGCTTTGTGTGGCCAGCCCTGCCACGCTGCGCTCCACTGACCCCCCCAACACACGCATGTTATTGTCCAGTCCATCGGACACTCGCATAAACAAACATACAAGCCAACGTTATAGACCTCTACTACAGAGTCTTCTCCCCTACTGACCCAGGCTGTCAAGGCCATTGTGTCTTTTCCCCGCTATGAACAGCGGCCCTGTGATAATGGGCCCAGCATTATAGCTGGAATGCTGCCAGTGTGTGTGTATGTGTGCAGCCAAGCAGAGTGATGGACACTCTAACAGAGCAGTGAGTCAGTGCAGAGGCCAGCACACCGCTACAGCTGCTTTATATTGCAGTGCTCTGTTTCGTGTACAAGCTAAAGGGATAATCCTTTCATGATGCTTCCCAGGACTGCACATTTCTGCCCACTGGTTATGTCTGAAACACAACTAGCTACAGTGTGGGCCTATGAGACATTCAGGTGTGGGAGGGGCTTATCTGCTCTCTCAGTTTCAAACCAAAACAACAAATGTTTTTGTAACACCAGTTTTAACCAAGCGGGAACCTCCGTTGCTGAGAAATAAATACAACGCAAAAGTGCCAAGCCCTGCAGTTCATCGAATGGCCACTTTAGGCTGGCTGCAAAAGGGAGTCAATTCCCTTAGACTCCAATGTTAAAATGTCTTTCTGACAAATGACTTTACAGCAAAAATAAACATGTTCATGTTTTAGGTTTTGGTGTTTATAGCCAGTCACCCTGTTCATGACAACTGTACTGAGAACTGTACGGTGAATTATTTTATAACTCATAATTTAAAAATATATTAGCCATACATGTATCCCATTAAAATGAATATGGGGCATAGGGGGGCGTTTCAGGTGGAGTAAGGTACTGCAAAGATGGCGACGGCCAGAGCCAGCACAACAAATATGGGTGGTTTGTCCATTTATATATACAGTCTATGGTCGTTGATACCGTCCTGATCTGCTGAGCTCCAGTTTGACTTTGCCGCTAGTATCAGTCTGGACAGGCTTCAAAACCGTGTGCTTGCTCTGAACCCCCAATTGTTCAGTAACGTAGTAATTAGTACATTTAAGTACAAATTTAACATTTTTCACAAGCCACATTTCTTCATAAAATGCAATTTTTAAGACAGACAAATCAGGAGAAAATGTACTTAGTTTGAGACATAACTGTCTCAGCAATACACACAAGATCAGGCAACACAGACACCGTTAAGACTAGATGTTTTAAATGTTCCAATATTTACTACTTTTAAGACCATGCGAAGCATAATACAACCTGCTTTGATCCAATGAGAGACGAGGCGAACACGCCTATTTAGGACACTGGGAAGAAAACCATTTCAAACCATTCCATACCATTGACGAAGCTTGTCATGTGGGACCTTTATATTCTCATATCTTTGGTGTAGATGTGACATTAGACGGTGCTAGACATTTTTTTGAAAGTGTCTGCCTTTTTCTCAAACGTTTCAATGGATGGCTTCCCAGATGGTCATGTGTTAACATCTGGCACATCAGTTTAGTCTTATACTAGGGTCTCCATTTCCATCTTTATAGCTAAGGACAAGCCCCTACGAAGACAAGGAAAACACAATGTTGAGTGTAGGGCTACTTTAAGGATGTGGTTCAACTATTACTTGCTATGCTACTTTGTTGCACTAACTATTGATTCTTTTTACCTTACTTCAGATTTTGTACTTAATGTTTACTCATTGTTATACAATGGTTTAATCCTGCTTTTATTGCGGTTTATATTACATTTGTCTAGATTTAATTTAGGCACATTGATTATTTGATTATGATTGTACCTTATCCTATCTAGCATAGACTTGAGATTGGAGAACACCGGGACACAGCAATATAGTTTAGGGGGATTACTAATGATGAAACACATCTGCTTATTAAAATCCTTCCCTGTAAAAGGAAAATGTACAACGGCCTAAACAGTACTGATCCATGCATATAATCGTTTTCTGGTGGTTTTGGTAACAGTGACGAACAGCAAGTTCGGACGGAGCAGTAGATGGACTGTGTGTGCGTGGCTGTGTGTACAGTACGGGTCACCTTATCCCACAGAGGTGGTACACGGGCATCATAAATGTAGTTGAAGGTCTCCTCTAAACTGGACGACATCACTACCAATCCTTTGATCCCCTTCTCCAGCTCAACCAGAGACGACCTGTCAAAAAACACACGCACACACACACACACACACACACACAATATTAGGTTAAGGCGTTAAAGGCAGGGTCAACTTAGCTCAAATAAAAACAATGGCCCAATCTCAATGTCCACCCTCACAGACTCACAGAGTTTGATGCGCGTTCCTGTTATATCCGTGAGGGTTTAGGACTGTCTCAAAGCCCATAGACTACTTCTGCGGGATATGAACAGTGAGCGCTCATCCGTGTCTGCAGAAGTCGATCCGGTTTTCATTGCAATTTTGCTATGGAAACCTTATAAATTGTTTGGATAAACGTTTTGTGGCATCCTTGCTGAAAATGTAACTACTAACCAGTTGTTTTAAAGCAACCAAAAATTTTACAGCAATTATGATGTACTTGATTTATATTAGACTAGACAAATGGCTTAGTGGATAGGTTGCTTGCTTAGTGATTTTTTTTTCTCTCCAGATATCGTAATATCGAATCCTGCTTGAATCAAACTCTAAATGTATTTTAAAATAGTTCTATGAGTTGTAGAGGGCTGTAATGTAATACCCATCAATATGCCTATTTGCTAATGTAGTAATGGTAGAAAACTTTGTGAAATATTGTGCTGCAGAGGTGTGTGGCATTATAAAAACAACGAACGCACACCACATGCACGAGAAAGATATCGCTTAGCTTGGAAACCAGTAGAGACATAACACCGGTCCTCTAACATATCACATCAAATGAATTGTGGGTAATTGTGCCCTTAGGCAAAGTCTGCATGAATGTGGCCTTACATTAAGGGGGCACAAATGGCTTGAAAACTGCGTGAGAAGTTGAGAACTCAATCACTTCACCTGTGACAGCTCAATATGCCCTCACAGACTTGACCAGAACGCACGGAGATGAAGTTATAGGAATGCTGTGCAAATCTTATAATCCACACTTTGATTAGATTATTCATCAAACACATATGTGCATTTCTGCTTAATTATGCTGCTTTAACAAAAATAATAAATTGATTATTTGCAGAAAAACCTATGATCTAGTCTGTAAGGAAAATGCTTGGACATGAAATGAGCGGTTATAGCCCCTCAACATGTTTTGCCATTGTCGTATGTCACATTGTGCTGTCCTCCTATTACTATTTAGAGCATTTTGAGCCTTTGCGTCGGACACTCTGTCACTTTGGTGACGTCACTAAAGTCTGTGAGGGTTCAGGGCTTGAGGGCTTAGAGCGGACATTGAGATTGCGCCAATATCCCCCAATCCACACATCATGTTGATGGGAGCGGTGTTCACCACTTTGTTTATGTTGCTATTTACAGAGCCAAGGCTGTGAGCACAGAGAACAGTAATTCAAGGAGATGTTCTGTGAATTTGACAAAATGTGTATTATAGCAGACTATAATATAACTTAATGATAATCCTAATAATATTAGGTTAATATTACTCCACTCTATTATTCTCTGCTCATGAACTCATTGGTTCACATCTCTACTGCTCTCTTAAATCCTATTTTGCGAGACAGTTTGTTTCAAACCATACAGACACTTGAGTCCACCCCCACACACACACACGCAGGGCGACGGTGTAGGTACCTGATAGTATTGAGCAGGACGTTGTACCTCTGGATCTCCTGCAGCAGGACAACGTTAAGTGGGGAGGGGTCTGCTTGGAGCAGGGCCCAGGTACCCTGGTAGTCCATCAACGCTGGGATCTTCCCATGCACATCAGCCGACATCTCCAACACCTGGCCACGCCCGGACCATGAGGTCGCACACAATAATGAAAAGTGACATACTGTGTGAGACCAGAAGATTTAGGCAGAAATACGTATTGGTATTGTAAGCTTGCCTACTATACGGAATGCCACCAGGGGTCTAAACCTCAGATGGTATTGTGGATCACAAAATGAGCCACAGCATGAATGGAACATTTCTAAATACTAGGGCTGCCCACTGACAGTTGACGTGTCCAGTCAGCAGTCGGTGCACCTTCAGTCAGATTTTTCAAGCCCCCCCCCCCCATAAATGTGCATTACACAATAACAGAACAGAGATATAACTTTACAAAACTGCACAGCACAGGGATAACATTCCAATAAGCATTTATAAATAATATATATACTGTATATAATATAATAAATAAGATGTCATCAGATGCCAAATATTTCACTTTGATTGGAAATTAATAATATATCAATTAGGACGTGTTATTATGACATGTGCCATGTATTTAACACAAACAAAGTAGCTATAATACATGCAGGTTTTAGACCATTCATTTACACGAGAAACTGGAATTAACATGCCTTGACACTGTCCAAAAGCCATTGGATTATCACTGCTCAAACAGCTGTTTGTAGTTATTGTAAATACGGTTTTAACATGGACCTAATATGGAGTTTTTTTTTGACAAACAAAACGTTTTGTACAGAGGAAGAACGTGGCATCTTCATTAACTTAAATTGATTAAGCCATAGTGGGTGAACCATCGAAATATTTTAACAGAGTGAAAGCACATCTCTGTCATCCTGGCTGCCGGCTTTGCACTGTTTTGGCTATAGATGGATCGATATATTGCACAATACTCACAGGCAGGCAATTATTGCTCTCATTTGAAAGAGAACTGCAGCGGGAAACATTGAGTGATGATGTGGCTTTGTGCATATCACAAAACAATAGTACAATAGGTCTACTGTCTACAATAGTAGCTAGCCAGGCTAATGCATGACTGTGTTGCATCTGACTGTTAATGTGATAAAATCATCCCTGAAACTCATGCAAGTGGATTATATGATTACGGGAAAGTCTTACCTAGGCCATTGAAAAAAATAAGAAAGGAACAAATCGTCGAATCATTGTATTGAACAGCCAAATCCATTGGCTACAGACCTACAGAATACCAACACTGATTTGATCATTTAGTGATTCTCCCTACAGAGACTGGATCAGTCATGGAGGAAATTAACAAGAACGGCAATAGAAACTGAAACAAACTGTGTTCCCACAAAGTGACTAGTTGTGAGATAAATTTAAGGGGTGTTGAGACACTGTCAACTTTCTGACAGAAAATAAAAAAATAATATTTTCGGTATAGTTTTCATTTGAGAAAATGCATGTGCAATTTTATTGGTGCATATGTCGTTATTGGTATTATAATCTTGGACAGTGTCACAGAGCGATATTCATTCTATTAATGTTATAACAGCCCCCCCTCTCCCCCCACAGACACACACACACACACACACACACACACACACTCCCCACACACCTTGTCCTCGCGGCTGGACCCAGATCCTGCAGGGGAGGGTCCGGAGGCCTGGGGTTGCAAGGAGAGCAGGGTGTCTAACAGCGTTCTGGTCTCGGCGATCTGGCTGGCGATGTCGGCATTGGGGTGCTGGCCAAATACCTCTGGGTGCTCTGTTGGGGGAAGCTGGGCAATGTACTCTCTGTAGACAGACTGGGGTCCGTCCTGGGGAATGTAGTAGGTGGGGAGAGAGGAGAACCTGTGTGTGTGTCGGGGGAGGGTTAAAGGAAAGACAGAGAATGTCAAATAATCATATAAACATGTGTATTACGCTATGTATGGTAGTGTAATTATGGTCAGCACCGCTTCCTAATACCAACTGTCAAACCCATGCTATGCACATGACATCAATAATACTAAGGTTTCATACATCTGAAAACCATTATGAGAAACAGCATTTGGTCTACAGGTCTGCAATGAAGACTGAACTATTATTGCCGGTATGCATAATAAAATGGCTGGTTTTCAGAGTCTTAAAAGTAAGAACATCATGTGCTAATAATACCCCAAGGAAAGCTGGTTAGCTTGTTTCTGTGTGTGAGAGCTTCTACTATTAAATATGAATTGATGAACACAGGCAGTAACGCTTTAAGAATAACAACACACGACTGAATAATTATGTTATGTGGAATGCTTGATATTGTGATAGCATTTCTTTTTTTCTTAAAGAATACATAAATAATGTGAAAACAATATTTCTACAGTCTACGTTTGTTGACTCATAACATAAGATTAAACTTTATTGGCCATTCAGTTAAGTCTGGAACAGTTTCTCCTGCAGGGTAAGCAACATGCAAAATTAAATTAGATTAAAAAGTAATGTTCCAAATATGTCTACCACACGCAACAATTGTTGTGCAATAGAGAAAGTCATCAAAAGGCTATCACAACATTTGATGCATTTCCTAATTTATAAATCCATTCCAGTGAGAATGTTTGAACAGTAAGGCGTTGACTGAGAAAATGAAACTATAAACAAGCAAGGACCAAATTGACTTGTCCATGTTGATTTTCTTTTCCAGCAGGTTGCAATAAATTCACTGTCCACAGTGTGGTGCTATTGCCCTGCAGTAGAAACATGCAGTTGGAAGAAGAATGCCCTCTGAGATGACAAGAGGAGTTATTAAGGATGATTACATGCAACTGAAGAATATAATAGAAATATAATAAAATGTGTTGAGGGTGTGGGCCTTACTGCATCCTGTCAACACATAATTTAAACATATTAAAGCCTGAACATAGATCCATAACCTCACCGTGCCAATTGGAAAAAAAGATATTTAAGAAAGATGCTGACTTTAACCTATACATAATGCGACATAATGCTGAGTTCTGTGGTACGGCCAGTATGCATCTTAAGGTCTCTTACTTGAAGAAGGCCTGGCTAACGACACTGTTGGAGAAGTAGTCGTTGCTGTAGGTGGTCAATAGGCGCCGGTCCCACTCGTCTGTCACATGGCCTCCATAGTTGATCCCAGCCACGAGGTATTTGAGAGCGTCCCAGGGGACGTCTTCATATTCGTCTAGGTACAGGCTTAGCAGACTCTCGCTAACCTAGCGGAAGAGAGTTAAGAGACACTAAGAGGCTGATTTCAACCAGCTTCGGGGAAAGAAAAAAAAACACGCTGGTTTTGTAAATGTAGAAGAACGAGCCATGGGTTATAAAGCTCTGTGGTAAGCACATGCTTACTAAGCCTTCAGGACTCTTTGAAGATCAAGTTTGAAGGTATGTTGAGCAGTGGTTGTAGCATTTGTTTTCTCCGTGTTAAAAAAATAAATAAAGAAATATATATATTTCCACACATTCAAGATCATTTCACTTCTGCATAATCATTCCTGTTTTGGAGCTAGTATACATCTACCTCCCCTCAAAATGTGGGTGCAGTGAGGAAGTGACCCTCCTGAAGCAAGCTTTTGGGTGCGTAAAAAACAATATTGAACATGATGCACAGGGTACACATACAATACACTTGTAAGCTCAGTATGTATTTAAATGCGTGTAATGGGAGACCATTACCCTTTATAATTATACAAAATGTCTTCAGTACTTGACTTCAGTATATATATTCTATATGCCATCTCTTATTTTTGTAATACATGGATGATTTGGTCTTATGACTTCGGCTGATTAAAAATAACAATTCTATTCCTCATTACCATTATTTTATAATTATATTCATAATTACCTGGGAGAAGGATAATTCGTTTTACTGTGGGGGATCTATTTTAATCATGTGGTGATCAAACATAGGGTAATAATATTGTGACTTTCAACTACAGTATATTATGTGGCAAGAACTAGACTCTCTTTATAATGGTATTGTCACACTTTGAAATTGCAACAATCGATATATTACGAAACAGTCTTGTCTTTGTCTACAAATATGTCAATAATGAAAGAAATTAACAGCAGTGCATGGCCAACTATAAAGGATAGGCAGAACTAAAACAGAATTGGCTTTCAAACATTTTTTGCCATAAATTATTCAATATATAATGTAGCAAGGCGTCAAAGTTCAACACGTCTTTTCAGTTGCTTTTGTTAACACTCCTTACTTGATTTGCAATGTGAAACGGAGAAGAAGCACAATTAGCTAAATCAATTTGACAAATTGTGCCCTTCAACTTGAATGACAAACCTCAAAGTCGGAGTCGTTGAAGCCATAGACTATGTTCCATCCCAGCTGCAAGAACTTCTTCCTCTCCAGCAGGATGCTATGGAAAAAGCACAGGGAGAAGAGAAGCTTCCGGTAGGGCCCGGGCCGCGAGCAGCGGCTAAACTGGCTGTCAGTTACCAGCTGGTACAGGCGCTTCATGTTTGCCTTCACGCCCTGACAAGGAAAGGGGAGGAGTCTATGTGAAGCAAGGGTGGATGCTATAGCAAAATAAATAACCATATCAAGACATTTTACAGTATTCACTCTTATCCAAAGCAATAAACATTGGTCAATAGCTGTTTTAGTAATACATTACACATAATCTCCACAGTCATCGGGGCTAACTAAATTCCTAAGCTTTCTACATATCAACTTGTTAAGTGCTTTAAAACTAACTGCTAATAGCCACTCCTAAATTAATAAGAGAAAACACGTTTTGTTGTTTGTTTATTACTACAGAGGTCGCGATAGACCAATGATCACAAACAGGGGTAATTGGAGATATATTCTTATGGAATGTATCACACCACGCTATAATATGTTAGTTTCTGCTATAGTGAAGCGCTGTGTGTGACGTCTACAGTACCTTGGGTGGTTCAGTAGTCATCTTAATGCCAGCTTGCAGGATGGCGATAGGGAATTCAGGGTGTGGCGAGGAGCTGAGCCACAGTCTGAAGTTGGGGTGGATCTCCTGCACCTGTAGCTGCTCCACCACCTTACCCAGCTCTGGCATCCAGGACAGAGAAAGGTGGCAGTTGGCCAGGAACACCCAGTGGCCTGTGGGTGGACGGCGATCTTTAGAGGAGGTGGATAGCTAGAGAGACACTATAAAGATCACTAGGCATTGCTAGGCATTCATATAGGGCTAACCACATCCACAGTATTATTTATTGTGGCTATTAACGAGTCATCTTTGTAACTCTATAGCATACGTAGTTAAAGCTGTCCAATAATTTAATTGAGTGCTACTGAACTTCAGCAAATCACTTGACTGTAGCTTTTAAATACAAGGGGTGTGCTTGTGCTTGCCCTGCTTCAGTCAGTAGATTAGTAATCACATTGACCTCTGTCTTTGTGAACATACTGTACGCTACAGTAGTAGATAATGACTACAGAATGTCAATCCATGTCGGGCAATGCCTGCTGCCTAAAATAATTATATTTCAAACTTCCATTATTTCCATTGTGTTGTTACAAACAAAAGAGAGATTAAATTAAAGTGAGGCAGAGGTTAAAATATTGCAATGGACAATTTAACCTTCAAAGAGCTAATAAGAATTAGGACTAGAACAATGACATCCAGTGTGTATTTATGGGCACAAATCCTTTAACAGCAGAGAGAGAGAGGTTATAAATGAATCAAAGCGGCAACAATAACAATTGACATTTCCCCAGGTTTAGAGAGGCGTGTCTCAAGCAACAAACCATAGAAATTGACAGTAAGGCTTCTTTTGCCAGCATAATAAATGCCTGCACATCATCTAGATAAGCATGAGATATGGGAAAATAGCCCCATAGAGAGTGAGAGAGAGAGTGGGAGAGGGAGAGAGAGAGAGAGAGAGAGAGAGAGAGAGAGAGAGAGAGAGAGAGAGAGGTGTGTGTGCATGGGAGGTATTTCAAAAACATCAAATGAATCAAATATTCATCAAGTATTTGGCACATTTTGTCAAGCGGGTGAAACTTAAAATTGTAAGGGGAACCCTTTATTTATTATTGCAATTTGCTCTTCTATACTATTTGATGCAAAGCGGTGTACAGCGTGCTCAATGTGAATTAAGTAATAAGGAGCAGGCAAGGGTTAGCTTCTTGCTAACATGTTTACACATAGGCACATCAGAGATCTATCCCAGAACTTTTATCTGCTATAGGCTATCCTGCCTAAAATAGTACAGTAAACATCTAAAATCTCTACATTACATTAGACATTAGGGGTGTAATGGTACATGTATTCGTATCGTTACGGTTAGGTGCGTGCATTTGTACGGTATGATGCGAAGAAAGCTGAGCGAGCATAACGCAGAACCAAAAATCATAAGTGTGAGTTCCATACATAGCCTTTACACTGTAAGCCTTGGCTCCGATTGTAGAATGTCCTGGTTCTTTTCAAATAGCTGTGTGGGAAAATGTTGTTGTGTGCTGGATCGGAAAAGCACAGCGTGACGCCGTTATCAAGAGTAAAGCCCGTTGCACAATGCACGCGGAACTAAAGCGGGACTTAAGCAGTTTTTTGGACATGCGTGGACACTGCCATGCATGCAAACTGGATGGGGTTTGCTGGTGGATACTTGCCCCACACCACCGGCATTATGTATGTAATTTACTGTTAATAAACATTGCATTGCTGTAACGTGTGGTGGGGGTGACAAATGGACAATCCTGAGTTGTTTAATGAATCGGCTTTACACAGCCGATTAATCTCAAACAAATGTGAAACAAGCAGCGTGGCCATAATCGACAACAAACTAAACATAAACCACCCTCCTCCATACATGTGCAGTGACTGACACAATGCTTAATAATGGTGTGTGTGTGTCTGCACAACACACAGGTGAGAGTGAATGAGAGGGGCCATGCCACCCGTCTGTGCTGCTCCCTGTTACTACTGTATTGTGCAGTATAAACATAATATTAGGCAAGTTTTAGCCAGTTATGGAGAATCATGAATGTACTGTATTATATGACAGGCATGTGAGCAACACAGTTATTAATACAACATTGTAACAGTTGGATCAATTAAATGATTGGGGAAGAGGGCGTGGCTGAGCTAATGTTTTATTTAAAATTATTATTATTATATTATTATTACTTCTACAATATATATCCATGGTACTTTCTGTATAAAATGTCAAAAATGTGAGGCTTATATAGGCTATAAGCTTATAGGGTATGCGTACAGAAAACATACCGAACCGTGACGTCTAAACCCAGGTATGAACCGAACCGTGACTTCGGTGTACCGTTACACCCTTAGTATACATGCATTATATTTGTCTTAGCGTATTACAGCTTCAAACACGTAACATGTAATCTCCCTCACAAGAGGACACACTTCAAACAACAACTGAACCATCATTGTGTTTGGATACCAATCCAAGGCTTGCGGAACATAATTATTTGCCGTGTTCACAGAAACCCGTGTGAAGTCTGCCCTGCCCCCTCTGGCCAATATCGACACTACCGCTTGACTCGACTAGACACACTTCAGCTCATGGCCGCCCCAATTGGACGCTAAGGGTGCTGCACGCACCCTTCTTGACCCCCTCTTGGATCATGCGGCTGGCGTTGGGGGCCTGGCCCTGGCCAAGGGAGAGGGCGTAGAAGTGCTGGCCCATGCCGGAGGCCTCGGCCAGCTGGACCAGCGCCCCTGTGGGGTCCACGCCCGGGGTGAGCACGAAGATCAGCGGGGTCCTGGGGGTGGAGTCCTCCAACACCTGGCGTAGAGGGAAGACGTCAGCAGGGAAGCATGGGAGGGGAGGGAGGGGAGGGAGGGGACGTGCGCCAGGACCCACCGCCTTCATCTCCAGGACGGGCGGCTCCACGTAGCGGGCGCCAAGGTGGCGCACCACGAACGCCGTCACGCAGAAGGAGACGCGGTCCTGACGCAGCGAGCGCACCACCAGCATCTTCTGGAAGGCATCGCAGCTGCTCTCCCACTTGCCTGCCGGTGTGTGTGTGTGTGTGTGTGTGCCGTGAGAAGGACAACAGGTCAGTGAAGATGATGAGGATACTACATGATGAAAGCAGAAGGCTAAACGATCTTTCTGGATGAAATGATAATGGCATACCGTTGGGAGCGTAAACATGGCAAATGTCCCTAATTAGAAAAAGATTCCACTGTTATTGCTAATGCTGACATCCGGCATATTGCCACTCAATAATAGTACTGTACATGCACACACAATATTGACCCTTCCACTCTGCTGTTTGCATAGTCGATACGAATGCCCTGCTAATATTCACATTAACATGCAGCCAAGCAGTCAAATTAGCGCCACACAGCAGACCAAACGAGGACATTGCATGTTTGGCTCACTGTTTATTATACTTTTGACCTGCATTCAATTAGAAAACACTTTGAATGCAGTGTTACTGGAGCACGAGTGTGCCTGGAAGCACAGTCAATGACACGCTAGTGAGAAAAGATGGCACCGCATTTCCCCGCCTGCCACTGAAACTTTCTTGCAGCTCCCTTAAGTTAAAGCAGGCAGTGAATCACACATCCCTACATCATTAACTGGGCCTAGACAAACACAAGCGCCAGTCCAAGGGGAGAAGGAATCTTGGCAGCACAGAGATCCTCTTGTGATCATATTAATATTGAGCTGAACTTTGTGTAATCTAATTCTCAGTGATGGAATAAGGCAATGGCAGTGAGTGACAGATACCTAGAGTCGTACGCACACACACACCCTTCTGTCTAGTGCCTCAGCCACGAATAGATACTCTGTAGTCATGGGAAAGAGCCATATTCTCCATTAAGGCAGAGTATCGCAGCAAACACATCCACGCGGTGGGAGAATTACTGCTTAATCAAAGCGACACACAAACACTTTACATGTACACCGTTGTTCACTGCAGAGGCTGGAACACACTGGCTAAATGGTACGCCACTTTGTACCTCGAATTGCACTTGCGGCTGAACAATGTGTTTTAATGTGACAGTGTTATGCCCCGCCTGCTTTTGCATAACTAAATAAGCGGCATTCCTCCTTCCCCTACACAACTATAAGCTCACTCCCCTTCCCACGACGGACATGCAGACGGACAGCTAGCGATGGAGGAGAATGAGCACAGGGTACGAGGACGGCGGGCGGCGGCCGACCTGGTAGCGCGGTGTTCTCGGGCTCTGCGCTGGTGTACCACAGGCGCCAGTCACGGGCGTACTGCTCAAAGGAGTCCACCAGGCCGTGGAAGTGGGTGAGCTTGTTCAGCTCGGTGATGTTGTCCCAGTTGGAGTCAGCCAGCCAGTCGCTGCATGGGTTGTCCCTCTGGCCGTCCTTATCCAACACCTGGACACACACACGCGCACGCACACACACACACACACACAGCATTAGTATTAGTCAGCCTGTTACCGTATTATACATCATATACAGTATTGTTTTAATAACACACTACATCACATGCATCCATCAATTTAGACATTACTCGGTGGACCAATTAAAGGGTTGTGTTTGAAATTCACAGTGCATGGCCCTGCTGCCAAACAAACTGTTCTCTGCCCCTCTCCCTAACGCTACATGCATAATGAGGAGGACATTATTGAAATAAATTAGCTCTACATTAAAAGGTGAAGTTGTGTATAATGCATTATATATTATATAATAAATAATATTAAGTAAATATTATATATATATTATATAGTAATATTATTTATAACAGGAACAGTGGCGAATGCAGTTTTAACACACTTGTGGCTTGTTACAAAAAAGAAATGCAGTCCGAGACCTTCTGGCATGTTCCAAGCCTTTGAAGTGTGTGGTGGCTGACCGTAAGATCACATTAGATGAAAACAAGAGTTGTGTGCTGTATGTTGTGTCTCACCAGTCCTCCGCGAAGGAAAAAGTCGTATTCCTTCACGTTCAGTTCACCAGCTACTGCCAGGATCTTGGCGCACATTTGGAAGCTGAACAGCAGCTTGTGGGCCTCAAACAGGCCACGGCACGCGTTTCTAGAGGGAAAATACATGCATCCCACATAGGTATTAAGTCAGCCTGTATCTGACCTGGCTCTAAACCCACACGGAATGCTTCCTATTAGAAAGGACGTCGCCATATTCACGTCCTTGATGAATTAGGTCTACCTACCTACCTTCATTTCAGTGCCAGACCTCAGACCTTAATGGTCTGTGTTGAAGTAAACCACTAAGCCACCATACCACCCAATAACATCAAGTGTATTGCAACCACATTACTTTTCTCTTAGAAATGTGACGCTGGCAGTTAAAACGTCTATTTCACTTTGCCACAATGTATAGCAATGAGTAAATAATTACACACCCATTCCCTATCTTGTTCAGTATTAAGCCTGCATAACAACTACAGAACATATCTAGTCCTAATTCTTACACATTTTTTTAGCACCAAAAAAATTCCTAATATCTGCTCTCCTCTTGCTGATGTTGACTGAAAATGTATTAGCTAGTGTTATGAAGACATAGGTGTAACACTGGGGAGTGGGAAGGCTGAGGACATGTGGCACTGTAACATTTTAAATGCATAATCAATTTGAATGTTTTGAAAAATTGCTTGCATCAAGAAATTATGACTACATTGGTAACAAATGAAAACGCTTTGAGAAAGGTTTGACCACCACAGTTACACGAGCATATAAAAAAAAACTGTTAGTCTGTTTTATGCACAACTGGATGTATACGGTTCAACGTCAAGCTTAATAAATAATATGGTCCACTTTAGTTGTGTCTGAAATCTTATATGATTCTTCCAGAAATATATTGTATGTAATATTTATGGTTACAGGTAGGATTTTCAATTGTAATCCTGAATATTAAAAAGTATTAATGTTGGGGTGAGACCCCCCCATACCCCCCCGTAATTCCAACTATGGTCCAACCTGTACACAGCGTATGTGTGGTAGTCGTTGAGGTTGAGGATCCTGTCCGACAGTTTGTGGCTCCGCGGGCTCTTCTCGATGCTGAAGTTGAACAGGTCGATGTAGGAGTCCAGGGAGAACTGGTACATGGGGTCGATGCGGCCCATGTCGTTTAGCACGAAGAACAAGATGGACGCCCGCTGAGCGCATGGGCGGTACGCCTGTTAGGACACAAACATGAAGACACGAGTTCAGCCGCTATTAAAGAAAAATAATCTGGACACATCAGTGTTTAATAACTACAGGCATTGTTCAAATCTCCTTTTGTATCAAAAATCTTGGAGAAGGTTGTGGCAATCCAATTACATGACGTTTTGGAGGCTCAAAATATCTTTGATTAGTTTCAGTCTGGCTTCCGTAAAATGCATTCCACTAAAACTGCCCTTATTAGGGTTTCCAGTGATATTTTAATGGCTGCCGATGCAAAACATTTTCCGTGCTTGTTTTACTGGATCTCAGTGCTGCCTTTGATACCGTTGACCACACTGTTGACCATGGCATTCTGATTGACAGACTAAATACATTTGTGGGCATTTCTGGATCTGCTCTGATTTGGTTTTCCTCTTACCTCTCTGATAGGAGTTTTTCTGTGTCAGTAGGAACATCAATGTCTGATACTGCCCCGTTGTGCTGTGGTGTGCCCCAAGGTTCTGTGTTGGGCCCCCTGTTATTCAGCTTGTATATGCTTCCTCTGGGCATGATCATTGGTAGGTTTAAAGGAATTTCTTATCACTGTTATGCCGATGACATTTAGTTATATATATCTTTTGACCCTGACAAGCTTGACAAACTGTCAGTTCTGCAGAATAGCCTAGCCTCCATTAACAAATGGATGGCTGACAATTTTTTGCAATTCAACATAGACAAATCTGAGATAATGATCTTTGCCCCTGACGATATAACCCCAAAGATTAGACAAGCTTTGGGATTTCTATCGGCCACTGTTTCAGGGAATTTAAGGAATTTGGGTGTTGTTTTCGATAAAGCTATGTGTTTTAACAGCCATGTCAAATCTGTGGTTCATTACTGTTTCTTCCATCTCAGGAACATTGCCAAGATTAGATCAGTGGTCTCAAAAAAATAATTGGGAATGATAGTCCATGCTTTTATTTCATCACGTCTCGATTACTGCAATGCATTGTACACCTGTTTGAATAAATCGACCATGGACCGACTACAGGTGGTTCAAAATGCAGCTGCTAGGCTTTTAACTGGGATTAAACAGAGAGCGCACATTACTCCTGTGCTTGAGACCCTTCATTGGCTTCCTATCAGTTTTAGAGTACATTTTTAAATCTTGGTTATTACCTACAGAGCCTTGCATGGTCAAGCGTCTATTTACATCTTGGATTTATTATATCCTAACACTTCTGGTCGGTCTCTGAGGTCCTCTTCCCAAAAGCTTTTAATGGTTCCAAGAATACATTTTAAGACGAGAGGTGATTGTCCATTTGGTGCGGTGGCACCAAGGCTGTGGAACTCTCTCCCATTAGACTTGAGAGCCTTAGATTCTGTGGCCGCTTTTAAAAAACACCTCAAGACACATCTTTTTCGGCAAGCTTTTAATTAGCAACATAGTGCTAGGTTTTTGTTTTATATTATAAAGGACTTTTATTTTGTACGGTGTAGGATTTTATTTGTTTGCATTGCTTTTACTGTACAGCACATTGTGACCTTTGTCTGTGAAAGGTGCTCTATAAATAAACTTACTTACTTACAATGTACAGCATGGAACACATGTAAGGAATGCAGATTTCATTGTGCTAATACCGCACGCTGATGTTCAGGATGGTACATTCCATTGGTCCATGTATTTAATGAATGCAATCCTATTGTTGTGGTTTCTACATTGACTTCTGCTGCATCTTAACTCATGTCTATGAAACAGCAGTCAAACAGGAATCACTTAGACCAGTGATGCGTTCTAAGTGTTGACAATCAATGGAACCCAATGACAGCTGTTATTTCACCCCAAATGTCAAAAGTGCAGACAATAAAACAACGCAGCCATTGTAAAGCAATGCGTTCCGGATGAGCAAAAAACAAGAAAGCAGATCAGAGCCAACTGTATTTCTTGACATGATCAACCCTCCACCCCCCCCACCGACCTCTCTTGCTGTGTCGATGTTCTTCTCAGTCTGCTCGCTGCTCTCCAGTTGTTCTGACACCTCATTGGCTGTCATCTTTGATGTCTGCAGTGTGTCCACAAGCTGAACGTTGTCCAGCAGTGAGCCTGTGGCTTCGTTCAAGAGCCTGCTCAACATGCGCACGCACGCACACACACACACACATACGCACAGCTGTGTTATGTACTGTAGCGAGGTGAGGTCAGCAAAGCCTATACGCAGTGAACCACTCATAAAGAAGCTGCCAGTTGTCCAATGTTATAAGTGCAGCAAAACAGACATGTAATAGTCAGTAGTGAGTGTGAATGGACACCCCTCACAGCCTAAAATGGTGGAAGAATATATTGTATGTTGCCATCCTATCCCATCATGGAGAACGTATCAAGCAACATTGTTTGAATACCATAGAGCAGGGCTATTCAATTACAAATTCAATTGGGCCATATTTTAAAAAGAGAAACTGTAGGTGGGCCACATTCTGCATCCTCTTAAAAGCTGTTTCACATTTTGCAATTATATAACATTATTTATTTTTGGTTTAGCTTCAGGCTGATATAAAGGCGCAGTAATGGTTTGGTAACAGAAATAAACTTATTGCACAGTAAACCTACACGTTTTTCTTTGCATTCAGAAACACCTTGAGTTGAAATGCCATAGTTAACGTAGGAAAAACGTTCATTTCAGTGTCGATAAAAACAGGCCTACTAAGTAGGCCTACTAAGAGTCAGCAGGTAAAGGAAAATAATAATTGAACATCGCTAGGGTTGGGTACCGAACTCTACTTTTGGCTACTGACAGAATTACATTGGTAGGACTACAAGTAGCCTACAAATTCACATCAAATCAGTGTCATATTTCGGTATCGGTGTGCGCATCTGGGTGAGAGAGCCACGTGAGCGTCTACAAGGGGCGAGACAACGAGAGCATGCACCCTGCAGCTTGTTTAATGTTCAACACAGTCAAGTCAGTGGTCATCGTTTCCTATAGAATTATAGGCCCTATGGGCGCTAATTCAAAATCTCTCTGGAATAGCGTCTTTTGCACACAAAAAAATGGGAGAATGAAATTACATTTGAGCTTTGTACACGCACATATTGACTTGTACTCAGACTTTCATTGCGTTTATTATCAGGTCTGTACAACTAGGCTACATTTCAAATGAGCTATGTCATGATGTTTTGGCTGTAGAGCAGTTGAACAAATAAAATATGGACTTGATTATTGGTATAATGGATATAATGTATATTGAAATAGTGTTCAAGGGTGCAATCCCCTCTCGGGCCACATGGAAGTAGTTGGTGAGCCCGCCAATTGAATAGGCCTGCCATAGGGTATCCCCGTTTTATCAGAAAATACATTAGAGCTACATTATAATATCTAGTATCATTAAGTACTTGCTAGTTCTAGCTACAGTGCTAATGCTAGCTATTACAAGTGTGGCGGCCCTGCCTTGTTTCAGCAGGCCTCTGGTCCTTATTGGCTGGGAAGGCCCTAATTAGGCAAATTAAGTACACCTGGGATGTCACATATATAGGTGTGTTGCGGCACACTGTTTGTGTGACCCTCCTGGCACCACATATGCTGTTGTTCGTTTGTTCGTTTGTTCGTATGTTTGTTTGTTTGTTAGTGTCTTAGTTTGGTTAGCATGCAACACGCACCACATATATTCAGTACATACACATACAGACATTCACACCTCATTCTATGCTATTGTTTGTTAGTTAAGAGTTTGGTTTGTTTGGCTTCCGGCCCATGAGCCAGGCCGTAAGACAAGGTGCAGTGGTGTCTGTTTAGCTGCGTATCATCTAGTATCATTACGTACTTGCTAGTCCTAGCTACAGTGCTAATGCTAGCTATAACAAGGTAACGCTGGGTGCCCACCAAATGTATAAAATATTTTGCATGCATTATTTTTCTGCAAGCATACTCCATCCAACGGAAATATACAACGCAAGGCAAACTGGTCGAGTGTGGGCGTGTTGCGGCCAGGACCGGGCACTCTATGCCACAGCGCATTAGATTAGCAATCTCTAAATAACTAGGCTACTAGGCACATCGTGTGGACTTTACTGTTTAACACGGACCTTGTTTGTGTAATTAACATATTTGATGTTTTAACATTAACAAGACTACAAACACACTCTCATGAACCACTAAACTAGTAAACGTCCATGGTTTTCAGATGGCGGAAATATAAATATTTTTGAAAAACTTTTTTCTATAATAGACTGTTCCACACTGTTCCACACAGACAATATTTTGTATAACTTCGCCAAAAGAAAAAATTTTTTGTATGCTTTTAACACTTTGGAAAACTATATTATAAGGAAACTTCCGGTCGAATCGTACGATGCCGTATGGCAAAAAAACGCATATGACATTCGAAAGGCAACGTAGACCAGTGTGACATAACCAACGCAAAGATTCGGACTGCCCCATTGACAATGAATGACTTCCGGCGCAACACATTGGACACATTTGGTGGGCACCCGGCCTAAAGTAGTGTCTGTTTAGCTGCATACTGGAGGATTGTGTCCTCCAGCTCCTGCAGTTTCTTCCTGCCGGCGGCGATGTTGAGCACCAGAGAGTCTTTCTGCTGTTCCAACTCTTGACGCTCCTTTCTCACCACGATGCCCAAGAGCTGGGCCTCCAGACCCTGCAAACACACACACACACACACACACACACACACAGAGTTAGTACTGTAAGTATACGCCAAGCAGGGATCTCCAGGGCTGAGAAATTAATACAACGGCGTGTGCATACAAGTACAACAAGTGTCAAAACTGGCCACTTGAGGCTGGCTGCAAAAGGGAATCAATCCCCATGGACTCCAATGTTAAAATGTCCAACTTTACGGCAAAAATAACGACATTTACAGCCTGGTTGAAAATCAGTTTTGGTCTCTATAGCTAGTCTCCCTGTTCATAAAAACTGTATGCAGGGTAAATTGTTTTACAAGTTAAAATATACATACATTTATGCTATTAAAATGGATAGAGGGTGGAGTGAGGTACTGCAAAGATGGCGACAGCCAGAACCAGCACAGCGGAGGTGTTCAAATGCGTTCTTAAAGAAAAGCTATGGGTGAGGTTCACTGAGGGTTTGTCCATTTGCAGTCTATGGTATACACCTAAACTGACATACACACACAGAGCCACACCTGCTCCATAACAGCAAAGTTAACCATGGTGGTCTTGGAGGAGATCTCGGGGGTGTAGTGGGGGTTGGACAGCTTGGTGCTCATGTAGAATCGAAACTCTGGATTGTACTCCACCTCCTTGTCACCCAGACGCAACATCAGCCTGCCACCTGGCCACACACACACACACACACAGCTTACTATCCAATCAGCATGTGTATGTATGAGAGTGTGTATTAATCAATGTTGATGAAGTATGTGTACGACAGTTAAAGTACCCATACTGTACTCCCAAATGTGTGTGTGTGTGTGTGTAGAACCAGGAGGCCACCATGGGTGTGTGTAGCTGCCAGCACACTGACCAACACGTGTAAGAGACTTATTGAGGATGGGGGCCAGGGAGGGGTCTAGTTCTTCCTGGACATTCTGCAGTAGGACGGGGTTGCCAAACTGCACGGCATTCTCCAGAACCCGCAGGTAGTCGGACATCTGCAGGTCGATCACCTTCAGGCCCTGGCAGAAAAAGATCATCCCAAGCGTTAGCAAGGCCGTACATGGAAGAAGAGTTACCTCCCTTCTTGAAGCGCAGCTCTCAGCGAGGACGAGTCAACTTCCAGAGACGCGGGTGCTAGCACTCCTCCTGGGCGGCGTCCACGCCTGCTAGAGCCAGACTTGAAACGCCATGTCTGCAGCGGTCCCAATTGTCCCCAAATGTCACGCTCGTGGGCGCATTGTTAACAGGCAGCCGAGTGGAGCGGGTGCAATGAGGCGGGGAACAAGGGCGACAGGCACGTGAAGAGAGGGCGATGAAAAGGTCACGGCCAAAGAAGAGAGAGGTACAAGAGAGGAGACCGGGGATGGAGAAAGGAAGACTATTCACACTTTAAGTACTAAATTGTTGCTAAAAGTATAAATGAAGAACAATGTATCGGACCATAAATACATCTGGAAGTGAAAGAAACCAGAATAGGCATCTCAAGCCCACACAGACAAACTGAACTCCGTATACAGATCTACAAAGCGGCGGTAACTTTTGACATTGATGCTGGATGAAGGGCACAAAAAATAAAGACCACACAGACGTTTACATGAAAAAGAATCCAGTTAGGGAGGAGGGAAATAGGTTCAACAGTGACAATAGCTCCTGTAAACGTCATCTGTGCTTAAGACGGGGACTAGCGAGTTAATCCTATCAGATGTCCTGTCAAATGCCAGAGGCCTGCTGTCCAATGGGTCTGCACAGCACTTTGGTGGCGGTGCCCGTGCTGATAGTGGCGCAAGGCAACCTGGCTTTCATTTCCCTCCCTAGAGGAGCCCACTGCTCCGCCGTAAGGGCCCTTGTTTTTTTGTGTCAGCCTGCACTCTCGCTTTTTTTCTTTCTTTTCCGTGCTCTGTTGACCTTTGTGAGCTCTGATAAAGATTTAAGGGGAGCCTTTTGAACGGCGGAATGTAAGTGCAGAGATATACGCGATACGATAGGAAACCCCGTGGAGGCCTATCTCGACTTCCTACTCAAAACAAACCAGTTGGCTACAAAAAAATACATAAAATGAAAAAGAACGTATAATAAAATGCATAGTAACCAAGCAAGCACTGTGGGGGAAAGGGCAATACAATAAAACAATCTGGCTGAGCTCCGTAGGGAGAGGAGTAGAGAGGGGTGTCAGCCAATCAGCGCTCACAGCTGGAGGAGGGCCATGCACTCTGTAAATGCCAAACCCAACCCACGTTATTAGAACACAGCTTTCAAATACAGCGCACATTTCAGACACAAACTACAGAGTGTATTTTCAAGATAATGATTTCCATAAAGACAAAAGAGAAATGGTCCAATGCTAGGTTTTTACATGTGTTAAATAAACCAGTCTCGTCTTATACCCTTTTCATCTCCATATTCCTGATCCACTTCAGAGCTTGGCCTTGAGGGTCTATCATAAGAGGCCATCTGCAAAGCAAGGACAGTCACTTCAGTAAGACCAAGCATACTAGCTAGCTCATATTAGAGCAGTAAAACTTCAAGAAAGCCTCACTATATTTGATATCATAATCAGATCTATCAGATATGACATGTCATTTATGTTGTGCATATACAACACTTAATAATCTTTATTTTAAATGGTTCCAATTTGTATAGGTTTCAAAACTAGTACTACAGGGTCGAGTGGAATGGGTGGGCATTTGTTTCTCAAGGGGGCACACATTTACAAAGCAAATAAAAGTGAAAATAAGAACAGATACATATTCGGTGTAGCCGGCGTGCTATTCAAGTAATAGCCAATACCTATAGCCAATTAAATAGGCTAACATGTTGAATAAAACAACCAATCCGATAAATACATAAAGCAAAAATGTATACAGGTAACCACACACCATGAGCAACAACAAACAAAAGTTTGTACAGTATAACCTGCGTGTTCTACTCTCATTCATTTTGTGATGTGTCATGTTAATTATCATGTCACTGCACATTATTGTACATTTCAGCATTCAGACCCTTCACATCAGCAGGGGCATTGTTTCATCAAAAGCCAATATGGCAAGGTGACATGACGTCTGAAGGGTAGAGGTTTGAGTTACATTTTAGGGGGAGACATTAAGTGGTGTGTGGGGGTTCTTCCTCAGGATATTTTGAGAGTCAAACACTTAATGTCCTGCATCCTGGTGAATTGATATGCACCTTCATTAAGTTATGGGGCGGTATGATAGTCAGATAAATTACATAAGGCCTAGTCAAAGGAGCTGTGATAGGCTTTTATAAAACGATTTCCAAATATGATGTTTCACAAATTTAACATGGAAATGTATATTTTTATGTTCTTCCGCTAAACAATATAGACAAATCTCCCTCTTTTTAACTGATATACTGAATATTCTAATTGCCATGTTAAGGCTACAGTATGTAAATTATGACAAATTAGCCTAGGGGCTATTGCCAATTCAGGGCTTGAATAGCAGAAGCCACTTCAAGCTGGAATGAGACGTATATCTTATACCAGCCATTTACAATGAGACTAAAAGTTAGACTACCTCAGGGCTGGCCCGACGCATAAGTGAACTAAGTAAGTGCTTAGGGCCCCGCGGCCACCAGGGCCCTCTTTTTTAAAATTGTATTCCTTCAACGACCGCAACCTCTCACATTCATGTTTAAAAAAAAGCAATGCCACAAAAATGTACTTTGAGGCAAATACATTTAAAAAGATAATATTAAATAACTAGCAGATAATGGTATGGTTGCATGACAAATTACAGTATTAGTCTACTGGTTTATATTACTTTTCAGTACACTATGTAGGCTACAACACTTTGTGCTGTTACCACTTTGAAAATTAGCTTTAGATTACTATTGTGAGTGTTACCTTTTTAGATGAAAAAACATAACCATAACCATATGCTGACACTGGTATGATGTTAGCAATCCATCTACCTATATATAATTATATTACAGGGTTCCCACTAATCATGGAAATTCTGGAATATCATGGAATTTTAATAAAGTCTATTCCAGGCATGGAAATTCAAGGAATATTGTAATGTTTTGGGTCAAGTCAGGAAATATCAGGGAACTTAAGTGCTTGAGGAAGGTTACTTCTGTAACGTCCAGGGTTGCGGCTACGGGCGCCGTAACCCGTTGCCCGCGTCGCCAGCGCCCCGCACCCACACGTGCAATCAGCCGATTGCCATCAGCAGTGTGGGTGTGAGGGCTTATAGGCTGGTGAAGCGCGGCAGGACGTTGCGGATTATTGCTCACGTTTCTGTTGACTGTATGTGTTGCTTTCTGTTAAGATACGTGACTGTGTACGTCGTTTGAGTTTGTGTTATATTAAAGGACGGGTCGTGGGGCTCGTCTCTGTTTTGGCCCCGTGAGTTGTTTTTCGTTTGTTTGTAGTCCCTTCCTCCCGCACGGTGTTACAACTTCCCCAAACAAAAGACACAGAAGAGGACAGAAGAGTAGAGTATGTCTGTATTTTTGACCTCAGAAGGGATAATAATAGTACATGAAAAAAGTTGATCTACAGGAGAATTTGAAAGCAATACAGAATGTCTGATACTGCATT
>JAODUK010010713.1:0-29633 GCA_027564635.1 Typhlichthys eigenmanni | reverse complement strand
TTTATGTACTGTATTGTATTTTATGCTATTATTGTCCCATTGATATTTACTTCTGTTTTGTAAGGTGACCTTGGGTGTTTTGAAAGGCGCCTATAAATAAAATGTATTATTATTATTATTATTATTATTATTATTATTAACTAATCTACATGACCATAAACCTGGTGAAACCTTACTGGGTTAAAGTGTAACTGCATCCCGGCTCTGAGCCTGACATCACCCACTACACAACTTCGATTCATGCTAAAACTGAGGGGCTGAGAGGGGGACATTTGAATTTGATGACGTATGAGCGGACGGAGTACCATTGAAAACCAGCAGGTCTTTGGTTGATATATAACGGTTATGATATGTAGACCAGTTTTCAGCCCATAATGCAGATTTTTGTTAAAATGGGAATTTTGTCAAAATTAACACCAGCTTTGTTTACAGCTCGCATTTTTAAGTTGCAGTGACACTTTAAGTCTTCATATGGTTAGACTAAACACACTACAGCACAAATACAGCTAACAACAGATGTTGAGACATGGAATAAAAAGAAACTGATGACATGCTTTGAATATTAATAGGGATACCTTCTGTGCCAGATAATTCTGAAATATAATAATATTATATAATTATGCTTTGTTAGATGCCATACTCGTATAACACTCTACCTAATAAGAATTTGCAACAAAATGTTAGTGGCTAACAGAATATGCAGATTAGCAAAGCGATAATACAGCACCTCCACAATAAAAGATGTAGGCCTATACTGTTTAACTTATTAGTAATATTTAAAAATGGTTATTTGGAAAGAAATAATATATGTTTGGTTTATTCTATTTGTTAAGCCCCTCCCTTTTCATATGAAGTGTAAACATTCTTGGCCTTGTTAGGAAGAAGGAGGGATTTGCATTGCAGGGTTTCTGCTCTGTAGGAGGAGCAGCTGAACTGATAAGAATGTCACAAAATCACACTGAAGAAACTAAATGTAAAAAGTACAGCAGCAGTCAACAGTTTTTTTTCTCAAACACTAAGAAGAAAAACTCATAAAATCCATAGGTGAGTACAAGCGAGATGAATAGCATATACAACGCATATATATAGAAGGTATAATTGTAACATTTTCACCGACATGTCAACAGTTTGAATAAGATTAGGGAGAGGGAATGGGGGCGTTCTTGAGGTAACATGAACTAGATTCACCGTTAACGTTTGAGAACATCTAGAAGCAGATACGGACTGGCCACCTAGGAGGTTCAGAAGAACTCCCGAACGACCACCCCATTCCAGTTTGTACCGGCCGGTGGTCAGATAGTTTTTATGTTTCAATTTCCAATGTTTTACTTTGCGTTCCGCGACTGGGTCGGCCGGCCGGTCGGCTGCAGCACATCGCTGTCTCTGTCTGTCAGGCTGGTCCAAAACAATACCTTCAATATCGAGGGGAGATACAAGCGGCCCCTCCAATCTTGG
This sequence comes from Typhlichthys eigenmanni, assembly GCA_027564635.1. Taxonomy (NCBI): domain Eukaryota; kingdom Metazoa; phylum Chordata; class Actinopteri; order Percopsiformes; family Amblyopsidae; genus Typhlichthys; species Typhlichthys eigenmanni. The sequence goes on along the minus strand of JAODUK010010713.1, from coordinate 28,178 downwards.
ACTGATCCTCGTTTTTGTTGAAATCTGATTGGCTCAACAGCAGAATTTTCATACAATTTAATTGAATACATGAGCTGTTCCTTTAACCTTTTAGTTTCTTCTCCAAATAAGTGGAGAGGAGGCAAAATGTTATGTGCGGAGAAAATGAGAAAGGACGAGCACTCCGAACGTTGCTGTTTAAATGTGAAAGACATACAGTAAACACATAGGCCTAGAAGATGGTGGCTACCTTAAGCCAATGAGGCAGACGGTCAGCAGCCCGGAGACGCTGTACAGGCAATACAAGAGACGTCAGGTACAAGCAGCAACATTTTCTATTGTTTGTATTATTTAGATAGTTCAAACGATGCCCTATTGTTTAAATTATTATAAAGTTTACCGTATAACCTATAGGGTAAACTTTGTACTAGTCTAACTAACTTGGATTAGGTTCGTAACATCGGAGGTTTTAGTCTCTTTTTATTGGTACTGAAGCACAGTAGGCCTACACCCAAATTGCATTTAATAAGCAACCCTAAAAAGGAAAATACATTTACACCATAAATTAACACACAACAGGCACAAATTGTTGCATTTAAATTCACCAAAATGCAGATTATTAAGTGTTAAAAATTAAGCGTTTAGATGCAAATAATATCCTGGCGGAGGACCCCAGAGGGGTCAATGAAAGCTAGGCAACATCAATGCAAATACAGACATAGAAATGCTATGTAACCTGTGTGATTTAGAAGTCTATGTATGTGCAGTGGATGGTGTATTTTGCAAAAAGGCCTAGACGTTTTCCATACCGGGCAGCTTTGAAGTCCCAGGACGTTTTTCAGATTTGAATAAGAAAATCCTCAGCCAAAGGAACATCCAAAGCACTCCTTACTCCTGTAATGTGTTTACAAGTCTTTGTTTGTATATGGCAAAAAAAAAAACAATTACCTAATTTATGTTACAACAAATGTCCCTGTTGTTATTATGTAGGAATGGCGTCTGCCAGCAATCTCCTGTCTGAAGAGCAGTTTCTGTGTTCCATCTGTCTGGATGTGTTCTCCCATCCAGTCTCCACACCATGTGGACACAACTACTGCAAAACCTGCATCACACAACACTGGGATGGTAGTGACCTGTACAAGTGTCATTTGTGTAATAAGCTCTTCAACACAAGACCTGAGTTGCAGGTCAATACTTTCAGCTCTGATATGACTGATCAGTTCAGGAGCTCAGTTAGTGTGACAGAACAACAATGTGCCAAACCAGGAGAAGTTCCCTGTGACGTCTGTACTGGAACCAAGATGAGGGCTGTGAAGTCCTGCCTGGTGTGCATGGCATCTTACTGTGAAATACACCTGAAACCACATAAGAGAGTCTCTGGCCTGAAAAGACATCAGCTGATCGACCCTATAGAGAATCTAGAAGACAGGATGTGCAAGAAGCATGACAAACCTCTGGAGATGTTCTGTAAGACTGACCAGGTGTGTGTGTGTCAGTTCTGCTGCCTGTCAGACCACACGCTCCATCTGGTTGTTACTCTGAAGGAGGAATATGAAGGGAAGAAGGCTCAGCTGGGGCAGACAGATGCTGAAGTTCATCAGATGATCCAGGTGAGACGACTAAAGATTCAGCAGATCCAACACTCAATAAAACTCAGTAAAGATGATGCAGACAGACAAATAGTAGAAAACTTGAAAATATTCACTGCTCTCATGCACACCATCGAGGAGAGCCAGGCTGAGCTCATCTCCACCATTCAAGACAAACATAAATCCACAGAGAGACAAGCTGAAGGCTTAATCAAAGAGTTGGAGCAGGAAATCAAGGAGCTAACCAAGAGGAGTTCAGAGCTGGAGCACCTCAGACATTCAGACCACTTCCACCTCCTCCAGAGCCTCCCATCTCTGATTACTCCTCCTCACACCAAGGACTGGACCAGTGTCCATGTTCAGCAGCCATCTTCTGTAGGGACTGTGAGGGGAGCTCTGGATCAGCTGGAGAAGACACTGAACATGGCGATGGACAAACGATGGGAAGCTGAACTGAAGATGGTCCAGCAGGATGCAGTGGATGTGACTCTGGATCCTGACACAGCAAATCCTTCACTGGTCCTGTCTGGGGATGGAAAACAAGTATATGATAGCAACATAAAGAAGAACCTACCAAACAACCCTGAGAGATTTTCTCAGTCTACTTGTGTTTTAGGAGAGCAGAGTTTATTCACTGGGAGATTTTACTATGAGGTTGAGGTTAAAGGATGTGAATGGGTGTTAGGTGTGGCAAGGCAAAACTCCAGAAGAAAGAGAGAAATCACATTGGACCCAAATTATGGATTCTGGACTATAGGTCTGAGTGATGGAGATGAATATGAGGCATATGATAACGTTCCCATCCCTCTGTCTGTCAGAGAGAAGCTCCAGAAGGTGGGAGTGTTTGTGGATTATGAGGAGGGTCTGGTCTCCTTTTATGACGTAGAGAACAGGGTTCATATCTACTCATTCACTGGCTGCACCTTCAATAAGTCTCTCTACCCTTTCTTTTATCCTTGTATTAATGATGGTGTAAGATACACCGCCCCATTGATAATCACTCCTGTCAATATACTAGATTAAACGGTGTCAGTTTAAAGAGAACCTCCAGTTAATTTCAGCCAATAGAGCATTATTAATAATGTGACCGCTAATACATTTGAAGTATTTAGGGGACACATTTATCTAAAACAGAATCAGTACATTTGTTAGCAAACATAGTGTTATCATAGTAATAATAATAATGATATAGTGATGACAGGTGCATGTCATCAGGGCGAACAGTTTTACATTTGAGAATATATTACATATTTCACATACTAACAAAGGTAAATGCTCAAAGCTAACATGAAAAAAAAAATATATATATATAATATATATAGCATTGACCTTTATTCTTTCTACTGACATATTTGACATATTTTGTTTTTAAATTGGCAATATTTAAATAATTAGTTGCATTTTGGAAGATATCACTTTTTATTCAGTTACAAACTATTTTAATTTTAATACAATAGTAGTAGAAAAAGCATCAGAGAGGCATTGAGGTATCCACAGGTGAGTCTGTTTTACATAAAGTGTATGTTAAAGTTAAATATGATGAAAATCTAACATGACTGCAAAGCTCATCACATCTCTGCTGGTAGTATATGTTAGATTGTTCTGACAAAATAGAAAAGAAAAATAAACATATTTCACAGACTGGGGCTGTATCAGTATTTAATGTTTTATTACATATTTAAATTGTATTTGTTTTTCTTCCAGTATTGATTTAGACTATGTTATTGCCTTCATATAATATATTTAGTAGCCTCTGTGATTAATGAGAGAAAAACATTTTTAATCTTATGTGTTTTGTTTATCAAATCATAACAGATCAAAATCATTTACAGTTTAAAAAGCAAAATAGCTCATCAGCATTATTCTACACCGAGTCCACGTAGCAAGACAGCTGCCCCTTTGTGGTTGGATGGTGCCTTGCATGAACAACACCACTATTAGTTTATGAATGAATGGGTGAATGTGCGGCAATACTGTACAGCGCTTTGAGTGTCCGGAGGTTAGGAAACCTCTATATGAACACAACCATTTACCATTTAAGTGACTTTGGTCCACACACTGTAGACTGCTGCTGTGCTGATGTGAACTAATTTGAAGTGAACCCAGTAATGAGAAATGTAAACAAATTGTAAAATAAACTGCAACCCAACTGTTGTAATGGCTTCCTCTCCCTGACGCTATCCCACTTTATCCAGTCTTATATATCTTTACCTTTTCCCCATCTCCTTAAAAGCTGAGTATGTAGTCACATGACCACACTGTAGACATCTCTGGTCACATGACCAAAATGTAGACATCTCTGGACACATGACCACAATGTAGACCTCTCTGGTCACATGACCACAATGTAGTCCTATCTGGTCACATGACCACACACACACACTGTGTGGTCATGTGGGGAAGGGGACTGCCCTGCAGATGTTTCTTCTTTGTGAAAGAAAGACAGACTCACAGAGAGAGAGAGAGAGGGGAGAGAGAGGGGGAGGGGAGGGAGAGAGAGAGAGAGAGAGAGAGATAGGGGAGAGAGAGAGGGATAGAAGTAAGAGAGAGAGGGGAGAGAGAGAGAGAGAGAGGGGAGAGAGAGAAACATAAATGATGTCATGAACAAAACATTTGAAAATGTAAAAGCCCATCCCATTTTTTTCTTCTGTTATTGTAATGAACTGACATTCTTGTGGGCCCAAATTTCTCTTCTTACCTCATCTCTCTCTCTTTCTCTCTCTCTCTCTCTCTCTCCCTCTCTCTCTCTTTCTCTCTCTCTCTCTCTCTCTCTCTCTCTCTCTCTCTCTCTCTCTCTCTCTCCTCATTAGCATGGTTGTGCACACCTGCTGTAATCCCTGTCTTTCTGACAGATTACTCCTCCCGTTCCACCTATAGATCCCTCCCTGGGTCCCCCCCGGCCCCACCCCCACCCCGGGAGCCAATAAATCTCTTGCCGATAAAACCCAAGGCTTGCGAGGATTGGGGCGGGGCGGGGGGTGGGGGATATGAGACGATGCTCATGTCTGCTAATGACTACGGCTGCGTATTGGCAAGAATATGGCGACACGATGGTGGAATAGTTCAGTTGATGTTTGTGGGATAGCCTACGTTTTTATGTCACTAGCAGCTTAATAAACATTTTATTTTTATAACCATAACCATAATCGTGTCCCTGGAGGAACAATACCATACAGATGTTGTAATAAACAGAGGTCCTTACCATGGATCAGGTCAGAAGTCTAGAAAGTAACACAAGCAAATCACACTCATTTAAACCACATTCAGTGTTAGGGTCAGCAAATTACACACATTTGACTTGATGTGACCCACCCACTAGGGTGGGGGTCAACTGTGAACAGTTTTGCCGTGTTAAATGTTCATTTAGCCTTCTGAGAGATTTCCAAAGGCCAATGCGAGTACAATGGGAGAATGAAATGCCTTTATATGTGTGAATTCTGTGTTAGTGATTTATGGCACAGACACAGCTAATTAGGTTAAGCCGTATGATGTACTGAATACAGGCATTCCCTCACGATACACACACACACACATGCAGACACGCACGCACACACACAGACACACATGCACGCGCACACACACACACACACACACACACGCTCGCTCGCACGCACGCACGCAAGCACACACACACACAAACAGGCATGCAGACACGCACACACATAGACACACAAATGCACGCACGCGCACACACACACACAATCACACAATCTTTATTTCTTTAACTGTATCTACTTCTATTAAATAACGGTGACATCTCACAGAAAGCATGTACACACACACACACACACACACATGCAAACACACACACACTCATTATGATGTATAAATTACCAAGAGGGAAGAATGGGACATCTTACTCAACTCTCTCTCTCTCTCCCACCCACAATCCCCCATTCCCTTGTCTCTGCCTCACTCCCTCCATCTCACCCAGGCACCTACAGTATAGTAGCGCTGCTCTTAAATATGAAATAAAAATCTTAGGAGTGTTGACACATGGGTGTTTTGTGTGCCCATGTCTGCTTCTTACATAGAACTATATAGCTTCGTACTGCACCCCCCCCCCCCTCCCCCCTCTTTTCCCTCCTCCCTCAGTCTTTTACCGGGTGCTCGGAATTGGGTCAGCGCCAGCAACGTGAATGTAAACCGTGTTTGCATGTTTTCTCTCTATGGTGTATGTATACGGTGTAGCCCTCAGCTCTGTAAACCTGCGCCTGTTCCCAGAAAGGCTGTGGAGGCTTTTGTTGGTGAACCACAGCGGTGTAGATGTTGTGAACCCCACATATGCTTACTACAAGTGAGGTGCACTGTTTACAATAACACTAAACACTTCTGCGTGACCTCGGGCAGTATTAACATGTTCACGTGTGTATGTGTACAGTATACAGTTTGTTTACTGTATAAGTAGCTGAAGCTGTGCTCGCATGCGTCTGTGTGTGTCTGTTTTGCGTACTCGCGTGCGTTTGAGCGTACAGTAAGTGCTTAGGGCTGTGTGCTCCTGTGTGTAGCAGGGAGATAGGGGTGTATTAATGCAGAAGCCCGTGATTTAGAGCGGGCCTCCCATCACCCTTGCCCCGCCCCATAGCCCTGCAGTTGCTTGTTTTCTCACACATTTTCCCGCTGTAAACAACTTTATAGTACAGAGAGGTAATTAAGCGCAGACATTTCACATTAGCCCTAATGGCTGCGGGACATTACTAATTCGCCAGGTTGCAGTGCAATGCAGCCCACTTGTCACGCAGGCTTAAAGTGCCAGTGCTGGGACTTCACCACCAGAGCCGTGGAGAGAATGAGTGTTAGCGCTCCTGGACGTGAAGCTAATGCTAACCCAGCGCAGCATTAGCTTCATTGTTGGTCTCTCCGGTCGCTGGCAACTTGTCATTCCTCACCAACACAGCCAACACTATAACAGTGTTGGCAACATGGCTTTGTTATTCTGCATATTTCTCGTGCATTTTTAGTACAGCCTAGTTTGTTCTGTCTGCTACTTACAACAGTGATGCTAACCGTTCTCTAGGAAGTTGTGATCTCACCATCTGACATGTTAAGACTTGTTAATAACCTTGTGTTTCTACTGAGAGGGGATTGGTTTTATCAGCCCCGTGGGTTGCTTTTTATCTCTTCTGAACAAATGAGTAATATACATCTATATTTTTTCAGTTTATTAATTTTTTTCTTATCACGTTAGATCCATGCTTCATCACTGGGCTATATTAAATCGACAAACTATATAAAACTAGATTAGACTGGTTTGGTCACAGTATTCCAATTTTCCAGAACAGCTTTACAGCACCATTTTATTGCAGTTTATAATTAAGCCAGTATAACTTTTCTACAATACCTCATGAGAATTAGTAAAACACAATAGCCATATTATTCAGAGTGTAGTATGGATGGTACGAGCATAACAAACAGAACCACACTTCAGAAAGGAAATTTATCATGAAAACAATAACATACCTGTTGGCAGTTCCCATGAGTGTTATATTATTCTCTTTATAGTGTGTTCAAAGAGACTAATAACTTATTTACATTCCCCACAGTTATTTGAAGGGAGAACTTCTTTCTAGATTACCGTTATAATCTGCTGTGATAATGGATTCTGAACTGAACAGTGTCATATTCAAGCAAAGGAAATCACAAATCTGTGAACCAGTATTAGTCCAAAAGCTGTCACAAATGCCCCATAACAGCAGGACATATATTGCTTTATCTTCTTTATTTATGTCTTATTTATGCCTGTCTGCTAACTGACAGAAGAGACCAATTTACCACCTCCAGTATTTGCATAATCAGCATTTGCCAGGGTTATTATTAGCATATGTAAGACCATTTGCATATGCTGCTGGTATTTGGGTGACACTCTGGAAAAGCTGTTCGATAATTGAAGTATGTGCGACTTGTGCGTATCGGCATGGTGTGTTCTGTGTGTGTGTTTGTGTGTGTCTGTATGAGACAGATGGTTGAAAGAGGACACAAGTCTCTACTGAGCGATATTGGATACTGTCTATGAGACACAGCGGACCAGGATGGGGTACCATTTTATTGCGCTTTTTAAAAGCCGTTTTTATTTTAACGGCTGTGGGCATATAGTCCCACATTTGCATAATAAAATTATGAGGTACACAGTCGCAATGTGCTAAAACTGCACAAGGCAATATACAGTAAATTATATTGACAGAGGGGGGGAAAAAGAGCCACAATGAGCTTTTACAAAAGGCTATAACCATGATTCCACTAATGTGTTTTTGTATAATGGCAATGGTCACAGCAGTAGGCCTAATAGTGTAGTATAGTGATAGTATTGGCTGTCCAGCCGACGCAGAAGTACCGTAGTAATGCCAAGGCAAAGCCTGTGCAGCCGCTGCAGTATACATCCTCTTCGGTAGCAACTGTGACCTCATTTCATTTCACGAGCCCCCCCTGGACGGCTGTCAGACACCGGGATCAAAGTGAGACTGGTAGTCGTAGTAACACTTGCTTTATTCAGATCTGCCAATATCTGGAGCAAAGGATAACACGCACTCAACGTGGCGCGGTGGGAACATTCCTGTAACTCCTCGCTCTTTTTATAGTGTGTGTGTGTGCGTGCGTGTGTCTTTCATCTTTACCTCTCCTTTATTCTGCTCCTCCTCCCTCTCCCTCTCGCTGCGGCTCCTCTCTGATGAATCCCCATACGTTTTTTTTTTATTTATTATTTATTTATTTTCACCTCCCTCCTTCATCATCGCAAACCCATTTGTCTTCCTTGTTTTTTGCCTCCTTCCCCCCTTCCCCGACGCTCCTGGGTTCTCCCCCGTGATATCGCTTCTATCCGTCACCCGTCATCCGGCCTGGTTTAATTTCCTGTCTGCCTCACTGTCTACAGTATGTCCGCGCTGCTGTTAGCTGAGGTCACTGCTAACGGCTCACTAATGCTAACAGCGACTACAAAGGGCAACCTTTGCTTCTAGTGTTTGACTTTAATGTGAGTTACATAAGGCACAGCTCTTCTTCTGCCACTAGGTGGCCGGCTCTCTAAGAACTGAAGTCTATTCGAATGTCTATTCAAATAGAAGAAGTTCAACATCAGTAATTTTCAAGAAGAAGGTAATGGCCTTAATAGCATTTTTTTTCAGATCTGTTGTAAAAAAAAAAATAAAGAAATTGCAAGCAGCACCGGGTGAAAAAGCAATGCTACATGCTAGATCAGCTTAGCTGGGGAGACAGGTGATTAGCTGATTGCTTACACCTGTCCCCTTGAGTTCCCAGAACCACACCGCGCTAATGCTACCTTCACGCCATTTCGGTATTATGGTAAATACATGTTTCCAACTTGGAAAATAGCACATGAACGACCCCATTCAGAAATAATTTTGATAACGGAGTTCTCGAATTTGGTGACCTTCAACCCTTGAACATGGCAGAAAATAAGAAATTATTATTATTCATGATTTTGTGGTCGCTACGCCGAGTGGATCGCTAAAGTTTTCGAGCGTTTTATGACTTTGTGCGAACCAAGTACTACTCCCGTCCAGTTATTAGATAATAACAAACCGGCTATGTCTAAATCGAATGCTCCTACCGTGGGTGACATAGAAAAGCTCCCACCACGAGCATGTCCCTACGGTTGCAAGATATCCGCGTTGTTATTCACCCTGTATGCACGGTTTGTCTGGGGCTGCAACACGCCCGAGAGGCTATAGATTCCCCCGGCTCTTGCGAACATTAGCCTAAAGAGCCTTCACCGCAGACTAGCGCGCCAAGCTAGTTTAAGCAATGGGGACGCGCCGGGGACGTGACGGGGATCCCCCCCCCCCCCCCCCGCGGTAAAGGTAGCCGACATCGCCAGGTAGCCAACATCGCCACAACGGGCGTAAGCTGGGGGTATCAGCTTGACTCCGTCAGCCCACTGTCAGAGAAAATTGACAATGGCCGATCAATTAGAATCTATGGCAAATTTGAAAAAACAGAAATATCTATGGCAGTTGACTTGGATGAGTTCAAATCAAACCATGACTCCATGGGCACGTCAGATATTCTTCTGTCTGGAAGAAGATGATGGCGGCAACTCTTCCCTGCCATTATCTGATTATCTCACGGCCTTCGTCAGCTATGGCGGGGGAGAGTGGGACACTCCCTGCCAGCCCGCGGCATTGATCTGCAGGAAGTGTGCAGACACGCAGCTCAAAAGCTGGAAATGCCATAGCCGACGATGCAGTTAAAAGCCTCTTCTTCCCGCTAAGAGGGAAGAAGGCTACCAAAGGCTAAACGTGCAGCCAAGCAGCTCCTACCAGAATGTTTGGAGGAGACTGCTCGCTGTTGGGAGATGTCATTCTCCTCAGCTAACCCCATCCAGGGAGGGTCAGCATTCGACTGTGTGGACATGAAGGAAATAAGTGTGTTCCACATGCCAGTAGAGCCTTTAGCCTCTCACCTGCACCAATCCAAAATGTGGGTGCGGATCTGCTCTCCAGAGGCGATCGCCAATATGCAGATTAGAGGCTTCATGCGGAGGTGGTCAATCAAATCCGGAGGTGGACAATCAAAGATGGGCGCGCTGCGGCACACCAGAGACAGACCTCTGTGCGTCCAGGAAGAACACTAATTGCATCCGGTTCTTCTCCTTGAGGGATCTGGATGCACCAATGGGGGTGGATGCACTTGCACACGAATGGCCACAGAGCCTTCTGTATGCGTTCCCACCACTTGCTCTCATTCACCATACTCTTTCCATAGTAAGGGAGAGGTGCCTGTCACTGATTTCACTGAGAAACACTGGCTAGCAGATGTAATTCAGCTCCTTTGTGTTCAACCATGGCCACTTCCACTGCAGATGGACCTGCTTTCACAAGCGCAAGGGGAGATCTTCCACCCCACATCGCCTCTCTCTCTCTGCTTGGCCCGTGAAAGGCTGAATTTGGATGTGGCCGGACTTCCACAGAATGTCATAGCGACAATTCCAAGTGCTAGGGCTTCCTCCACTAGAACCCTTCATGACCATAAATGGCGTGTGTTAGAGGAGTGGTGTGCTGAATTGCACACTGTGACTTTCCTGAGCTCAGTGCCGGTGATCTGGACTTTTCCTCCAGCTACTGGATAGACGGTAGGAGTACTATTAAAGTATACCTGGCTGCGATATCAGCACGCCATGTTGGTTTTGGTGATGAGACAGCGGGGCAACCCCCCCTTATCTGCCGCTTTATGGAGGGTGCACGTCGGCCATGTCCAGTATCCAGACAGATTACTCTGGCACGGTTGTGTGCACACTCTACCAGGGGCATGGCTACATCCTGGGCTCTTTTCGAGGGGATTTCTATCCAGGACATTTGTATGGCGGTGAGTTGGTTTTCACCTCATACTTTTGGAAGATTTTTCAATCATGTTACGGCGCCATCACTGGCGCATACTGCTTTGAGTGTGGGCTCATCTGAGTCTCACTGTTCGTCAGCCTAAATACGGTTGTCAGTCAGTCTTCGAGATCAGCTTGTCTGGCAATACGGGAGTCAGTATATCCCCATTGAGAGATACCGAGTGAATGTTTGAAAGAGAAATGTAGGTTACTTACGTAACCCCGGTTCTCTGATAACATGAGGCATCTCACCACCCTCCTTGCGTGAAGCGAGGGAGAGGTGTGCTTATTTTAAATGACTTGATGACGCTGTGTCAGCCATATGTGTAGGAAGAGGAGTGGCCCTCCTCCTGACTTGACCACCATGGCTGCCAGCCTAAAGGGGCTGGCGTAATGATATTTGGCTTCTGAGGACTACGCACAGGAGCGTACCCCATAGTGAGATACCTCCCTCGTGTTACGAGAGAACCGTGGTTACGCAGGTAACCTAAAGTTTTTGATTCAACGTTCATCTGTTACAGCTTTGTGTGACACAATTAAAGCTTGTTTTTAATTATTTTGTTTTCTTTAGTTTCATGTATTAAACACAGATCTGAAACATACATGAGAATTGAGAAATAAATGAATCAGGAATTCTAACGCGTGCATTGCAAAGAATTAGCGTTGCACTTTCATTTCATATTGATCCGACAACAAAGCACTTGATCACAAAGTATTCGTAATTCCGACTCCACAAGTGGGATTTAAGAACCTATGTCAAGCACGCGAAGACAGGATAGGCAGTCCTCTGCCCTACAAACGACGCTACACAACCACCACAATCACACAGTACACGATATCTCCCATCCCGTTTGAGTTTATATGTATTATTTGTATTTTTGTGGTCAAGCAGGTTGCACTGTCCTACCTATTTCTCTCTGTCTCTGTTTCTATTCCCGCTGATAAATAACCTGGCTGGGTGCCAGGTGCGGCACGTTTAACCATGGGTAATGGGGCGTTCGCCGTGCTCTCAGCCTGACATTGAGACGAATTAGACAGAGATGCCAAAGAGCTGTGCACAGCACTGTGGCTCAGTATGAGCAGGTTTTGGGCCGGAATGATTACACCCCTATTAAAGGTGATGTATAGGGGGGAATTTAGAGCTATACATTTACTGTAATTTCTTATAAATGTCATAGACATCTGTCAGCTATCAGTGAATGAAATATAAGCTCTATAAGAGTATCTCTTATGAGTGATAGCCCCTGCCTCTATTTAAGTAGATTTACATTTGTTAAACCACACCCAAAAGAATTCTGACCAATCGTGATTGTTTGGTCAGGAAAAAGGCAAACCTCAATGCCTGTCAATGACATGAATTGCTGCAAAAACCTGAATGGCACTCAAGATGGAGGAATTATAGGAAGAGGGGGTGGGTTTTACAGTTGTTGCTCTCCTTTAGCTATTCTGTAGCTCTCATTGCAACTCTCAAAGCCTGCAGCAGCCTTACAATTCTACACAATTAAATTGCTATTTTAATTGAATCTCAACTCAGAATTTGACCTTGAAATTGAATGAGACATTAACTTCAAAGGTTTCAAAGCCACCGATTTTACAAGATTAGATACTTAGTGATATGGTGTGTGTATGGAAAGGCTGTTTTTCTGTGTGTGCGGCTCGCATTTCTTGGTTCAAACTGCGATGTGCACAGACACGCATCAGAGCAGATGATTGAACTAGGTCTCCAACCAGTAGGTGTTTGTTTCAGAGACTCTGATCCAAACGTACATGCACGCACACACACGCACACACACACACACACACAGACACTGCTGACTGACTCTTAAGTGTGTCATCACAGAATCAAAGGCAGACCATGTTTGCTTTAGTCTTACATGATTTGAACTGTCTTCCATAGTCAAGTTCTACGCGTGAGCGCACGTTGTGCATTTGTAGGCTCCAGCACTCTTCCGCCGAGAGAGAAGATTAAAGAGCTGAACAGATGAACGTTGAAGGGAATTGTAAATAGCGCGAAGAGACGGAGATGGTTATGGGGTTTTGTGTGTCTGGTTACGTCTAACCGCAGACGTGCGCAGTAATGGATCAGAACGTGAAGCTTCTCCACTGAAATACAAAGTACACAGAGCTGACCTACACACACACACAGAGAGAGAGAGAGACATAGAGAGAGAGAGAGAGAGGCTGACTGACTCAGCCTTGTGTATTGTGTGTGTGTATTAACAGCTAACACTCTTCTCTGTCCCGTTCACCCCTCTTGTTCTCTCTCTTCTCTCTTGTGCTCATCAATGTTCCCCTACTTTCATTATTTCCTCCTTCCTCTTCTCTTCCCTTCCTTCCTTCCTTCCTTCCTTCCTTCCTTCCTTCCTTCCTTCCTTCCTCACTTTGTCTCTCCTCTACCCCTTGCCTCCCTGTGCTGTCCCGGGGTCCAGGGAAAGGTAAATCCCCGCCGTGTTGTGAGTGTGTGTGTGTGTGTGTGTGTGCGTGTGTTTGTGTGAGACCCGCCCCTTGTGTTGTTTATGAAGATCGTCGCGTCAAGTCGTCCGTCTCTCAGCCCCGCCGTCACATCTGTGGGAGCGGCCGTCAGACCTATGTCACGCTCGCCCCCGCAGACACTGTTGCTCTTTAAAGGAAACGTGGCCTGACTCACTCAACCCCCAATGCTACATCACCAGCCAGCCAGACCGGCCACAGGCTGCTTCCTTATTGAAAAAGTCCCTCTGTGAAGACCGTACACACGTCATAAAAGAGCCATTTGTGCAAAGAGGCAAGGCCACTGCTCTCGCTGCGCTGATGACAAGTTGCCTTGGTGTCCCTGAACAATGTGCACTGACCGCCCACACACACGCACACGTACACACGCACACACGCACACCGTTTCCATCGTGGCCACAGGCGGCGAGCATTATCGATCCAAAACGTGTGAGCGCACAATTAAGCAGAGGAGACAGGATGGGCAATGGACTCATAAACACACGGGCCCCGCTGTGATAAACGCTGGCTGTGTGTCTGCGCTCTTCTGGTCAAGACGGTTCCACTTTGGCATTGCCGTCCAGTTAGCCTGCTTGCATGCCTCCACCCTTGTTATTTCATCCATTTCTCCGTCATCTCTGTATAATGCTGTAGATCTTCTAGTGGGTCTCATACCTGTTCCATAGAAGGTGTTCACAGTTCTTTGTGTGTGTGTGTGTGTGTATGTACGTGTGTGTTTCTGTCTGTGTGTGCATTTATGTGATTTTTGTAAAAGAGTGTCCAGACGAGAACCATCTTATTGCTAAATATATTCTATTCACATTTCCTCTCGAATGCTTGTTTCCTGGGGCACACATTTGCACACACATTTGACATCTAAAACATGCAGGGCTGCGGCCCTCTAGGACCAGGATTGGGGACCACTGCCCTAGTAGATCAAGAAAGACAAAACTGATAATATGTGTTTGCATGCTGTATATCAAACAGCCATATTTTTCTTTTAAGGAATGTTATAAGACATTTTCATTTACCTTTATTTCCAGCATGCCGTCCTGTTAAGATAAACAGGGTTTGTACCATGGTGTTACATGTGTGATGTCTTCCCTCAGGGACTTTGCTTATGTGGCGCGGGACAAAAACACGCGGGTGCTGAAATGCCACGTGTTCCGATGTGATACCCCTGCCGCAGCCATCGCCACAAGTCTCCACGAAATCTGTTCCAAGGTGGGTGACATCACCGTTGACGTTGAAGCTACCTTGTAAGGCTGTTATCTAGTTTGAGAGGGGAGTGGGGGGCTGTTTTAGAGGAAAGAAAATTATTTTAGACTAATGGGAATAGTGTGTGTGTGTGTGTGTGTCTCTATCTGTGCATGCATTTGTTAAGATGAAGCTCTTAAAGGAGGAAGATACAGAAAGAATGCAGTAGTAATGTCCTGTAGCAGCTTATACTCGTATGAGAGAGATATTGATTGATTGATTGATTGTCATCTCTGAACAAGCATTTCTGAATGGCGTGAAGCGAGCTGTAAATTTGAGTCACACACACACACACACACGCACACATGTAGTGTTTTACCAAGGCAACGGTAACCGCATACTTGTGTTGATAAAATAAGCTCTGTTGAACGCACATGTCCATGTGTTAGCTAGTTTACTTGGATTGTTCGCTGTTTTGCCGTGTACGTGAAGTTCACAGCGTAGTGTCACAATCAACGCCTACCCAGGGTATAGGTGCGGTACTCTTGCATACCTATACTTAATTTTGATATATTACGTTATTAGTGTTACTGTAGCAATCGACATTCGTGTGATTTTGCTATTCATTTGTAAACCCCAGTCTTTTCCCGTACCCCCAGCAAGGTGCTCAAGTACCCCCAGGGGTACACATATTCCTGGTGCAGACATCCTCGCTACAGTTAAGGCCAGCAGTGACCTTGTAAAGGACAATACCGCTTGCTAGCGCAGGTCTCCCCTGTGGCCTCCTGTTCTTGTAGGGAAGCAATTCTGACCCACTTATGCAATCGCTGCTTTTCCTCTTCGACGTATCTCCCATCTGTTACAGCAAATTAAAGGGTGTGTGTGTGTGTGTGAGAGAGAGAGAGAGAGAGAGAGAGAGAGAGAGAGAGAGAGAGAGAGAGAGAGACCCTGACACAAACACACACATCACCTATTTTAAAACAATGGTCCTATTACACTGCAGCAAGGGAACTTGATGACCCCAGTTGCTGCAGCTACACAGTGTGCTGTGTGTGTGTGCGTGCACATGTGCGTGCACGTCTGTTGCTTCCCATGCCTCCGCTTGCGTTTCCCTTGTGGCCGGTGTTTCCGTCTCACCGTAGACGTTGATTAACGACACCTACCATTAATCAAGCGTCAGGAGTGGATGGCGGGCGGTGCTGGGGTCTTGCAGAGACCAGGCAGCGCTCGTATGGCTCGCCGTCTGCAGCAGAGAACGTGGGAGAACAATGCAGGAGACAGACAAAGCGAAGGGGGGAAACAAAGTCTCACTCCTAAATGCCTGTCTTTTCCGCCGCGCATTGCTAAGCTCGCGTCTCGCAGCCCTCTTACCTTTTTTTTAAACCCCCCCCCCCCCCCCCCCCTCCTGTTCTCCTGTCAGTCGTTGTTTGTGTTCCTCTGCTCTTTTGTAATGTCCCGTTCTCCCTCAATCTTCCCCTCATTATTCTCTAGATTATGGCTGAAAGGAAGAGTGCCAAGGCTGCAGCTGGGAGCTCTTCCCAGACAGGCTCCGATGTACCTCTACAAGGTACACACACACACACACACACACACACACACACACATAGATATCATTCCACCTTTTTATGTGAGCTTCATTGAGTTGGTGCTGTGTTTAGTGAATTGGCTTCGTCGGCTGTTTATAACCCTCCTAACTCACATTTTTACCATTTATCCTCCCGTGTGAGGCTATAAATGAAAACTAGACCTTATCAACTCTGGAGCGACTACGAACATTCGTTAATAACAGCAAGATAGCGCCGGCGTTTGGCTCTACTGGTATGTGCAGATAATGCTGACTGCAGAACAACTCTCGCAGCACAATAAACCTTCTCCTCTCTCCGCTAATGCTATTTGCCTTTTTTCCATTTGGCCAAGTCCCATCACATCCCTCCCTGCAATTGTAACGAGAAAGAAGAAAAGTGAGAGCGCAATATATCTTCTCGTTTAACTTCAGCTGCCTCCCGTATGTGTTGACTGTGTTGGGGGAAAAGAGTTGTGGCCTCAGAATACAAAATAACTGCCCGACCTGCACTCATAACAACATTGTTAAAGCCAAATTAGTGGTACTTTGAAGCTCAATATCAGAACATGTAGGCCTAATCTGTCACTTTACCAGAGATACCTGTAGCACCACGTTTAACATATTAATATAATAGTATATGAGTGCTTGCCTGTGTCAAAAGACAATTCATTAATAAAATTTTTCATTTAGTTTTAGTTTTTGTGTGTGCCTTAATATTTTGATTGATCTTAGCGGGGGGGGGGGGGGTGTTTACTGTAACATATTACAAAATACCTGCATGTATGAGATTAACTATTGTCATGTAAAAACAATATGTTGCACTATACAATCTAATGTCTTTTACATCAATTAAAATATTTTTCACTCAGTAATTGCATCATTTCTAATTCACAGCCAGGTTTGCCCACATATTGACGGAATATCAGTGTTTTTTTCATGACCTAATTAAATCAACAGCCCCATAAAATATTAAAACATTCACCAGGCTGTTTATTTCCTCTACTTTGAGCAAATTATCACGTGTATATTGTTATTTAGACGGTAACATTGATTTCAGGAGGCCTCCACTTGTTTCGAGCATGTGCGTGTGCACGTGCACTTATCTTTTCACGTCATCCTGTATTTACTCGTTTATCTGAGTTTTTGTTTGTTGATTTGTTTGCACAGTGTGGTCATCAATATTACCATGTGCATATACAGTATGTTTTAATTGGCGTGTGTGTGTGTGTGTGTGTGTGTGTGTGTGTGTGTTCTGCAGAGTTTCCCATGCCAAAGACAGAGTTGGTGCAAAAGTTCCATGTGTTGTACCTGGGAATGACGTCTGTGTCTCGCCCCATAGGTGCAACAAACACCACACACCTACAGTACAATTGTCATACATTACTGGTCGCTGAGTCTACAGTACGCCGGTATTTACACAAGCGATTGGCTGTTTTCCCTGACCTGTCCCCAGGCATGGACATCATCAATGGGGCCATAGACAGCCTGTTGTCCTCCACAGGCAAAGAGGACGGGACTCCTGTCATGCTGAGTGTTGCTGATGCTACCGTCGCCGTCATCAAGGAAAAGGCAAGGGACTGTTAGAGCAACATAGCAAGGCATAAAGTGTATAAATACAGTATATACATTACCATGAAAGGTCAAATACCCTCCCTTCTTAAGGCCAAAGCCCATTAGCAGTGTTGTTGTGTTTGTTTGTTTGTTTGTTTGTTTGTTAACCAACAAGGGTTTATTCCTCGCTCTTCTTCTACAGGAAGAGGAGGTTCTGGTGGAATGCCGGGTGCGTTTCCTGTCCTTCATGGGTGTTGGCCGTGACGTGCACTCCTTCGCCTTCATCATGGACTCGGGGAACCAGCACTTCCAGTGCCACGTGTTCTGGTGCGAGCCCAACGCCGGCAGCGTGTCCGAGGCCGTGCAGGCAGCATGCGTGGTGAGCTTCCTCTACTCACATCTGTGTATTTTCGCAGTTAACGTTTTGTCATAATCACAGCTTTTCCTGGGCTGTTGACGTGTTGTTGTTGTTTCATCGTGTGCCCACAAGGGGGCTTTGCATTCTAAGTGCTGCATCAATACATAAGCAAATGACTGAAGAAGTAGATCTAACAAACAATAATATTTTGGCTCAGTCGAAGGCAAACCAGAACTCTCCTGCTTCTCAGCTGCGGTACCAGAAATGTCTGGTGGCCCGCCCCCCCTCTCAGCGGGCCGGCTCCTCCTCCTCCTCCTCCTCCTCCTCACCCTCCCCAGACTCCGTGACCCGTCGCGTGACCACCAGTGTGAAGAGGCGCGTCCAGTCCCTCATAGACACTCTGAAAACCAAGAAACAGCCGCCTGAACTTCCCCAGCAATGACACACCCCGCTGCCCCACCCCCCATCCTCCACCCCACACACCCAACCGCCGCCGCCACTCAACACTATTGCCACGACGACGACACTTGACCAATGCCAGCCATGGTAACCAATGGTGTGCATATACTGTATGTTATGTTAGCTAATGCCACTGCAGACAAGAGGAAGGCAGGTGATCCTCATGGGTTTCTGGTGAGGAGAGATCGGAAAGTGAACATATCTGTTTTAAGATGGTGGTCGGGGAAGCTGCTGCCATCTTGCGTTTGACGTTAGAGCACGGTGGCGTCAACCTTCTGAATACATCAGCCCCTGTTCGGGGTTCGAAGTAAAAACCAGGGAATCAGATTAGGCAATCCACTTGATTTAATATGGATTCTGAACTAGAGCTAAACTATAAAGTGATCAAATGTTTATCTACACATAAGCATATGCTTAAACCATTCTGTAGTTTGCTCAAGTGATTCCTTCTATAGCCCTTTTTTTTAACTTTATATAAGAGCTATTGGACTGAAGTAACCTAAAGCGTTTGTTTCGTAACAAAAGAAGGCTCCGGCCAGGCAAAACTTTCCAGCTGCTCACCAAACGTTAATAATATGTTTGGTGAACGTTGATAATGAACCTTTGACAGATTGTAAAAAGATTAAAAAAGGAATGCATCCATGAAAAAGGTGTAACGATGATTGTAACAATGACATGTATGTAAATGATTGTTAACTTAGTAGAGGGGGTAGAGTAGACACTGCTTAGGCATAAAGGAGATATGAGATAGTGGGATTGGTATTGCATGTTATCTAGGGAGATATTTCACTGGTTGAGTTTGTATGGGTATTGGTTAGGAGGAGTGTGTGAACCCACCTGATTAGATGCTCTCAGCACAAAGTACCACTCCATCAAGTCATGGCTGGATTTACACAGGCACAACAAATTAGATATTCATAAAAGGCCTAATCCCCGAATTTAATTTAAAAAAAGGGATATTCCAAACCGATAAATAAACCGTTGTCGTTTAGTTTGACTGTCAGATCACCTAACGACCATACAGGAAGTAAGTTTAAGGAAATTTGAAAAATTTTGTTTTACCCCAATTAAAGAATGTATGTGAATATTTTCAAAATGTATGGCATCAGCATATCAGAGCTGTGGCTCAATACAATGTGCTATTTTTGTTCTGTGTACACAAAATAGACAATATGAAATCTGTTCCAGAAGGGTAAAAATTGTTCTGTCCCTTTGGAAAATACAGTATAGCCAATCCATTCACACACACAAACGTACACTGCTGTGGCCATTTGGCCCCCACCATCACTTCACATGAACTCTGTGAACACAATCCAATTCTGAAAACTGAAACACACACACACACACGGGGAGATGCTGTAAATGTTTGTCACTCATCTCTACACAATGTAAATGTAATCTGTTGTGACAATAAATGCATTACCAGAAGGAAAAAGCATAACGTTTTATTTGTTTGTGGCGATGTCCACTGTGGCAATTGACAATCATGAAACCGCATTGAAATGACACATAGTAAAGACATATATTCAGCTGGTACAAAGACAATGGCAGGCTAGTTTAAACGTTATGGCATTGCAGAACAACAGTATAATGACAGCTTTTTGGCTGCGAAAGCATTTCTGAAGGTGAAGTCTGCAACACGAGCGATGTGAAATGGCAGCAACACATTCATATTAATGTTAGTTGTCATTTATTTAGCAGTGACAACATTTTTTAAAAATGTTCTATAGCGGTCATAATTATAATTTTTTTACATAAAATTACTCAGTACGTTTAAGGAAACTTGTATACCTTTTACATACATTGTTACTTTTTTAAGCCTAGCACCAAGCTGGTGTTACAGCAAGGGTCTGGGTTGAATCACAAACTTATTTACGCTCATGTTGAACAGCACTGGCACAGGCGGGTACTTGGAATAAGGGACGGTGGGTTTGGCCCCTCCTCTTCCTCTGTGGCCCGACGGCTGGAAGTCGGGGAACTGCACGGGTGGCAGGGTGAGCGTCACGGGCCTCAGAACCGCAAAACGGACCTTTGGCGGGGGCAGGCTAAGGCAGGCCACGGGGGAGGTGACGGGGCAGGCGGGTGGATGAGGGGTGGAGGGATAGCTGATTGGAGGGTGTCCATTGATATGGCCACAGGTGGTGCCGGGCGGCTGGGTGGTGCTCTTGCCAGGCGTGGTGTCAGACAGCTTGGGGAAGGCGGACGCATTAGAGAGCAGGCTCTTTGAGTGCTGCCAGTAAGGAGCTTTGGCCTTTCCTGCAGGTTAGGGACAGAGGGTCAGTGTGGAATAAAGTGTCACAATGAAAGTCATGATGACTGACAGGCATCCTGATTTTGTAACAGCCGCCATTATTTCCGCTCTGCAAATAACTCTGGAAACTACGCTTCAATTTCTCAATCAAATCAGCAGCATGGGGGCTGGACTAGCTTCTACCAATCAGAACCAGAACGCAATTGACGGTGACTTTCAAACAAGCAGACGATTCGACCACCTTCAGTCAATCAGAACAAGACCCGTGAATGCCCAAATACAGGCACCCAAATGCTGTTGGCACATAGAATCATATGGTGGTAACGGTTCTCTGCTCAGGTCTCAGTACTGAACTGCGAGACTTCTTAGACTGATGTGTAAAGTTAAGCAGTTGTAGACAGTTCTGTAGGTGCACAGGTCCACGTCTACCTAGATCATTAGCAAACATCTGCTTACTGTATTCAGGTGTCTCGCCACTTTCTGCCACGCCGGTAACGGTTACTCCACGTTGATGAAGTCTCGGCCCAGAGCCTTTGCCGCTGATCTCACTGCTCCATGACTGATTGGCTCTGGAATGGCTGCTAATGGCAACAGTGGGGCGGGACTGAGAGGGGAGACGCTTGGGGAGTTTTCCTCGAAGACGGGCCCCGCCGCGCTGCTCTGTCTTAAATGGCTTCCTGACAACGATTTTGTCCAGCAGTCCTTTGGCATTCGCCTTTGCAAGCACTTCCTGCGGCGTCTCCACCACCACCGGCTCAGACTTTCCGGAAAACAGAACAAAAAATGTATATATATATACAGATTATATTCAAGGAAAGATGTTTAACAGTCTGTTAATAGAGAGCCGATGCTTGGTGTCACTTGGAGTACACAAATAGCATTTTTCCCCTCTTGGTGTCTAGCGTCAAATGTCTCTTGTTTAGGATGATCACTTTAATCACCAAGGCCAGCTCTGTGAATAACTTTGATAAAATACAGATTTGGACGTGCACCACATTTTTCAAACGGTCGGAACTATGAACTACATTACCTGTGGAATGCAACTCACCTGGTTTTTATCTTCCGACATTTAGCTTCGCATTAGCAGTATGTTTACTGTGACTAATCTAAAGGTTGTGTATTATTCATTATCAAGCTGTCTCTACGGAGTGTACCGTACAGTATTTACATCATTAGGCACCCTACCGTACGTGCTAATGTAGGATTTGTTGAAACCCGTATCATAGCAGATAGCTAGCTAACTAGCTAACACTGTAATAATACACTGATGCACTATTGTAGGCCGAATTCTGAAGAATTATAAAATACACAACATGATGGCATATGAAATTCAATGAAAAACCAATTGATAATAGATAATAAAGATAATGGTATGGATGAGATTGTTTGTTCAGTTAAAACGAGGGTGGAATGGTGGAATGGAGGGGATGTAGACAGAAGGTTAGAGGAGATGGGGGATGTGGGGCGTAGAAAAGAGTCACAATGTCCTTTCTTGGGGTCACCTGCTGTCTTAGCACAAGCCTACACAGCAGCCTTCTGGTCTGCTCAACGCCTGAATTATTCACCCACACACACACACGCACACTGTACACACACACACACACAAACACCCACATACGTTACACACACACACACACACACACACAGCTGTTGGGCACACAGAGTTTATGGGCCTGTTTGTGCCGATTTATGCGTTTATACAGTAGCTACAAACTGTACTCGGCTGGTGCTTTGTGTACGCGATACGTGCACACAAAAGCACACGTGCGTGAGCATCAGGGTCTGTGGGCTACCGAGCACACGCGCTCTGAAGCCGAGTCTTTCCTCGTTGCCATGATGCACATTGATGCTAACTCAAACAGACAGGGGGCGCTGAATTATTCAACAAGCCTCTCCCTGTGCTTCGGTCTCACCCTCCTCCTCCTCACTCTTTTAAATCTCACTACCTCACCCTCTCCTCTAACAGACTACACCAGCCTCCTAAATACCTTTCCGCACTCTGCTAGCTTGTCTAATGCCAGCTAGCTGAATCGCACCTAGGTTAAAGGCACAGACAGCTATTGCAAGCTAAATGTAAGCTAATACACTTTTTGTGAAATTCATCAAATATCTCCTTGCATTTCGCTATCTTACCGTTCTCTGTGTATGCTGAAAAAATAATCTGAAACTTCTACACAGCCCTGGCTCCGTAAATAGCAACATCAGCAAAGTGGCAAAAACCGCTCATATCAACAAAGCCGTAGCACTATGTGTTGCTTCACAATGCATTGCTTCACAATGCTTTGCTTCACAATGCATATCGATATGTGAGTCATGCCGATATTTTGATTTGTCCTCGAAGTTAGCAAGAATGACTAACCCTGCCTTCGACTGGGACCACACACAAGCACACTCATCAAACCAACACTTCAAAAGGAGAAAAGAATAGTGACAATTCTCGCATATAGCCGGCCATTAAAGTCTCTCCCTCCTGCATTTCGGGGGTTAAAGCTACATTAAGTAATTCTGGAGAAAGCTTGATAGTATTTGATCTCAATAAAAAAAAAAAACCTCTCCCTCAAATACCATAGGGTGTTCCCTCAGAAGCTCCGCCCCCCACGACTGAAACGCAGATTACAGCTAGGATTGTTGTGTAGTCTATTTACAGAGCCAGGGCTATGTAGAAGTACCAGATGACTTTTTCAGAATGAACACAGTACGGTAAAGCCCCGGACGCTGCAAGCAAGCCGCTCGTCGCCCATCACTTTGTATCTGAAAATTGCCTAGGAGTCCCTCTCATATATTTCCCATTCAAAATGATTCAGTCAATCTGTCAGTCAACAATATTCTTGGCTCCCACTGGTAGTCGCCTTAATCGCGTCTCCTGAAGATGAGATTAGACCGTTATTTCGCTTGTCGTTGCTTCAAATCTCTGAATCACATTGACTTTCAAATGTCTCTCATCGCTACATCGCTGCTGGTCACTTGCAGTGTGTCCAGGGCTTAAGATACAGGATTGTGAGGAGATATTAGAATTGTATGTAGCTTACGATCACCTCCTATACCGTACCTTTAACTTAGAGGACGGCCCACCTGTTGTCAGACGCTTGCTTGCTGGAAATGAGGCCAGATTAGCAATGCCTGACCGCCTTTATTACCCCCCACTTATCATGTATGGAAAGCTCATAAAGAATTTTACGCCACGACAGTCCCTTCCACTCAGGAGTGCGTTATCACACTTATGTAATTGCTATTTTTACGGCGCTTTGCAGAGTGCCACAATAACTTTTGATTAGCTGACTTTATTGGAGGTGGGGAGCAAAAAAAAAAAAAAAAAGAAGAAACTCCCGTTTGAGTTGCCATTATGGCGGTTTGATTATCTTTTCATCCCTATCTGCGGAGGTATAAAACATGATGGATGTCCGGGGAGGAAACAGATGCTGCGGCGCAGGAGAATGCCGTCATGCCCGCCGGGGGTAAAATGGCTTAATAACGCAGCGCTGGCATCGTAAGAGCGAGGGTAGATTTCATAATAAACACGGCTATGCGTGGGATTATTCAGGATGTGTGTGTGTGCGTGTGTAAGGGTGTGTGTGTGTGTGTGTGTGTGTTGGGGGGGGGGGGGGGTATGTGCACATAGGCAAGCATTAAAGCATCTTCTCCCCCCACCCTCCGCATTGTTCCACTGCAACACACGTAGGGGCCATGAGCCCGGTGAAGCGTGGCTAAGCTGCTGTGACTGAAGTCTCGCTGTCTCACTTAACACCCGCCTCCAGAAATAGAGAGGAAATGCAACAGTGGGGGAGGGGAGGGGTGGAAAGGGAGAAATATGGAGGAATGTGGATCAAACTACAACAGGGATCGTATGAATGAGTGATGTCATCACTCATTCGCTGCGGGGAGGTTACGAGGGAACACATTTAGAATGACGAAATGAAAGCATCAAAACAGCCGGAGAGAGGGACCCTCTGCCCATTTCGACAACTAGTCTTCATAAAAGGCACTTTATTTGGAACTTTCTTGACAGAAACAGGTTTAAAACGGGAGAGTTTTTGTCTGGGATGGCTCTACTCCAGAACCATTTGACTTTAGGGCTTTGCTGTAAAAAACAACAAAAGACAAAAGCCAACATCAAGCCCATGACTCAAACAGCTGAGATTCGTAACAGTAGCAGGGGAAAAATATGAAAAAGTTAGCGTTCAATATCCACACTTAAAATTGTATCGACAAGTTCCATCTCCACTGTCTCTCGTTTCACTTTCCCTCTCTGGTATGAAGCTACAGTAGCACGCATGCATGCTTACGCGTTATGGATTTTGGCGGGCTCTGATATATCACGGCGGACCGCAATTCATCTCTCGCATCCTCCATCCATCTCTCCATTTACATTTCTATGTCCTCATTTCCGCCTTTGTTTTCGTGAAATCTAAGCACTGTTCTCAGGTCTGTCTGCTGCCCCTGCGTCATCCGTCAGAGACCGCTCAAGACTCGTTTTGACCTGAGCTCTCGACACCAGGCGAACCATTCCCCTGCTCTCACGCCAGGGCGCTACTGTAGCTCTCTGACTTCATTCATCAAAACAAAACCAAGCCAAAATAAATAAGTATATATGTACATTAAAACCTGTAGCATACACTGACACTGCAGATGAATATGTTCTATTTAACCTGACAGGCTGCTTACCTTCTCTCTCTTCTATCGAACACCTTTCTTACGGAAACCCTTGCTTTCACTCCAGAGTTAAAGGTATGCTCATCTATTGCAAGCTAATTGTAAGCTAATATACTTTTTGTCAAATTCACCAAATATCTCCCTGCATTTCGCTATATCGTACTGTTCTCTGTGCGTGTAGAAACTATATCTGATACTTCTACACAGCCCTGGCTCTGTTAGTAGGAATATAAAGTGGCGAGCCCCGCTCACATCAACAAAGCCGTAGTACCACACATTGCTTGACAATGCGTTTCGATGTGTGGAGCGGAGCAGTGGAGGACTGCGGAGGGATATTGTTTTGAATCGAGCTCGAAGTTAGCAAGCGCTGGCCACTGTCCTCGCCCTCTCTGTGCAGTGTCTGCTCATGTTTATACATTTGTGGGCGAGTGAGAGACAAAGTGCTCAGTGGTTAGGTGCCATTTAAGCAGCCACGGATGAAAGCGGACTGGGGGAATTTGGGAGTTCCTCAACAGACGTAAAAGAGGGATTAGTACTGTTTGTCGACGTATGCTGTGTGACCCTCAGGGCCGTAGTGGTAGTGGTCTTTACCTCAGCTCTTTGAACGTCAAGCAGTAAATCAAAGTCGGACCAAACCAGGTCCCCGGTATCCCGCTGGGTGTGACGCCCCTGCTGCTAGATACCGGGGCTGGAATGTTTCAGCAATGGCTTTGATTGTGCAATGAGCTGTCTGCTGCTGTCCACGTGGAGGGGATGTGATTTCCCAGCCTGCACTGCTGGACTGCAAGAATAAATTTTGGTTGTTTTTGGTGTGTGTGCGTGTGTGCATTTCTTTTTAAAGAATGCTGCTTTATATGTATAGAATCTCTGTATGTGCCCTCTCGAGAGCACATACGTCGAGGGCAATGTGTTTGCTCCCTGTGGTTCACGTGCACTGCATTAAGTGATGGAATGTAATCTAGAAAGTGTGCCTCCGTTTTGTAGATTTTTCTTATTTAAATATTCATTTATGGATTTTATTTAGGGATTTCATTTAGGGATTATGAGTTGTGCCATTAAATAGCCTCGGGGCTGAGGAAATGAGGACACCCCACTCATGTTAAAAAAAATGCATGTTCATTGGATTATAAAAGGGTATACATTTAGAATAAACGTTGCTTTCCTCCTCTCCATTTGCTTTGAATAAAAGATGTATTTAAACAAACACCATTAGCAGTTGATACCATAATGTGTGACATCCAAACCTGCGTGCTGTAAAGTGTGTCTGCCACTTACCTCTCTGATCAGAATGGCCAGAAAACAGCCATTACAGTCTTCTGAGGATTCCAGCCTAAAGAATTGACCCTTCCTGTCATACATGCCAAGAAAGTGTGGTAGAGACTCCCTATGAGATGCACAGAGAAAACTAAATATCACGTAACAGGGTAGCTGTTGTAAAAAAAAAAAAAAACCCAAAGAGAAATACTAAGTAACTTAGTTAATATCTGAATACGAGTACGGAATACGTACAGACCTGAAGATTTGCATCCTGGCCTCTTGCTGCTGTTCCGTCCAAGATGTGGCCTCGTCCAGGGCTCTCCTCACCAGATCCTCGTTCTCCTCTGGATACATGGAGCAGGTGGTGTAAACCACCTTCTGAACCTTAGGGACTGGATACACACACTCACACCACACACACACCACAATTAAGATACTGTATGTCAGCATAATAGCGTGACAGATTACCCATTCCCATGTAATCCCGCTTGTCTCTTTATGATTTGTGTATTGTACAAGTTCTTGACAAGCTTCTTCCTACTGTATTTTATTTCTATTTATTTATGTTTTCAATATTGGTTAGACATTGTGTGTTTCAGTCATATTCCTAAAGGTGAAGTAAACTAAAGAAACATTTGAAACACACTACATACAGTAGGGGCAGCAGACATAATAACATGCAAATTGAAACCCCTTGTGCCCGAAACTGATTTGTGAGAACACGTCTGAACGACAGTCATTTCATGTCCAATTGAACAGGGCAGACAAAGAGATGAGATGCACATATGAACACGCACACATGCGCACACACGCACACACACACACACACACAGTTATACCGAAGATTGTTTCTCCCTGCCAGATTTATAGCAATTTAATTTAGACTCTTCAAAAAGAACAATCGACAGCACCCACATCTCCCTTTAAAGAAATGGCTGCTGAAATATACATTTCCTCAAAGTGTTCGCATTGGCTACTGTAGTGAATGCTGGCTCCTGCAGGTTTGAAGATCTGCACAGCCCGCCGGCCAATTGATCCATTTAATTTTTGCATTTCATGGCCACGTATTATAGCCAAACGTGAATGAATGAATCCTGCTCAAATGTTGATTCTCTCTGGGCTACTCCAAACCAATGTGGGCTATTACCAAGGAAAATAAATGCTGCTCTGATAGACAAGGGGGAAAGGCAGATGGATATCTGTGACACACCCACCACACAGCTCAGATATCAATGTGTGTGTGTGTGTGTGTGTGGTGGGAGGGGGGTGGTGTTAGCTAGAACCATGCACGCCCGCACACACATACTTTATGTCTACTAAGTGCACATAAAGTATGCATATGTGTGTGTGCGTGTGCGTGCGTGCATGTGTGCACGTGTGCGTGCGTGTGTGCACCTACATGTTTGGAGGGGCACCTGCGGACGAAAAGGCCAGGAATTCCTCACCCAATGACTCGATGTATTGCTGTTCAATAGTCAGCTGCCATTATTTAGCGTGTGTGTGTGTGTGGGGGGGGTGGGGGG
>JAODUK010010712.1:0-55485 GCA_027564635.1 Typhlichthys eigenmanni | reverse complement strand
ATGCTACATTTTCGATATGATATTGCGCAACGTGATATTGCGATAACGATACTGAAACGATATATTGTGCACCCCTAACTACTACTAACAATTCTGGCTAAACTATGCCATTTTAATGATCTTACAATGTTATTTAATTTCAGAAAATCATATTGTGACACACTCCTATGGGTCTCGCGACCCCCCAGGGTGACCCAACCCCCAGTTTGAGAACCACTGATGTAGGCTACTAACTAATGATATTTCACATTGTACTCACATTTAGAATCTTTGCATATTTGTGCACTCCTGCACGTCCCTGTATGTGTAACAAGCAGGGTGTACACACGTTGTTCACCTGTCATAGGCAATACTATATTTATAATGATAATAAATATTAATAAAAATTATAATGTATGAAAAAGATTATGTCCATCTGTGTCGAGGCCTCTGCGGCAGCTTGAGCTCTTTAGATGTTTACAAAGCCAAGATACTGTCTATTAGCATTTTTCATATCAAAACATTAAAGCTATAGTCAGCTATTGCAAGCTAATTATAAGCTAATACACTTTTCACTCACATTTCACTATCTTACCATTCTCTGTGCGTGAACATAAACAAAGTGGCGAACACCGCTCACCACAACAAAGCCGTAGTACAACGCTTTACTTCACAATGCGTGTAAATGTGTGGGGTGGCGCTGCGGAGGGCTGTTGTTTTGATTTGAGCTCGAAGTTAGCAAGAGTTCTCCAGAACAACTAACCCTGCCTTTAACACGTCTCAAATGAAAACAGTGACTAGGCTAACTGAAGCAATGCATATAGTAAGAACCTGTAGTGCATAAAACAAACAAGCATTCATTCACGTACCACACGCAGCAGCCTCCTCTGCTCCTTGAAGGTGGCACAGCAGCCCAGCACGCCCGTTACCATGACGATGGCTCCAGCCAGCACCAGGATGTATGCAGAGGCAGCGTAGGTCCCAGAGGACAGAAGGCTGATGTAGTCACTCTTCTCCACCAAGGTCCAGATGCCCACCGCCATTACTACACCCCCTGCCAACTAACAGAGCATGGCATGAGAGCTATGCCTATGCAGCACTCAAGCCTATTCAAAGCACCTCCTTATTGGAGCAATTAGAGAAATAAAAAGATAAGACAAGCACTTCATGAATTCTGAAATGTAGACACTTACATTTGATTAACAAGGTGAGTAGATCATTATTAAGGTAAAAAAAACATTCCATATAATGCATAGTAAACAATATAGAAGCAACATTGCATGCAAATATTTATTTTGCCAGAAGTATTTTCTGGTATAAAATATTTGATCTATTCTTAATTTTAACAATGATTTTTCACTGATTGATTTACGCTACTATCATTTGTTTAGCATTGCAGTGTTTCAAGCCTCTTTCAGGCCACTCTAGGGAAATAACTCCATTGTAGGGGTTGATAGATTTGATTTCAGTCCCAAACATTCACATAGTTTTCACTCTGGCATTTGACAGACATTGGCACTGTTTAGAAACATGCAACATTGTTTGTTTGCCATTTTGTGAACGAATCTGGCAGACTGGTGATTAACACAGATGGGAAAAACAGACAGAGAAATAAAAGTGTAAGTTCATAGCAGAGAGTGAGATGCAATCCCTGCCAATTACCAACACTATTTGACACTGGCATATTAGTTCAGATGGTTTAGAAAGCTCATATGAATGACTAAAATCAGTTTCTCTTGGATGCCAGTGTTTTATTATAAACAAAATGTCCAATGTGCATATTAAAGAATAATCTTGGTCAGTAATATAACTCTGTTTTAAATGAGTCATCTACAAACTCAAAAAAGATTAAAAAAAAAAAAAAACGTTTAATATAATAATTGAATACCTCTATATTAGAGTAGATTTTATAACTCTGTGGGAAAATAATACTGACATGAACAGCTTGTGGTTATCTACAATTACATGCAAGTATAGGTTATTCTACCTAGAATTTGGAATTAAGATAAAAGTCTTCAGTGGGGGATTAAAAATAATGAATGTTAGATTTTATACATAATCAATTGCATTTCCATACTATCTACACAGCTTATCATAGCTGTAGGCCTGATAGTCAAACGACTATGTTTAGGTATTTTACACTGCTTCAATCTGCATTTAACAACTATATCACACATTTTGTTTAAACTAAACCAAATAGGTTAAGACAATTGTACCACAAAAAAAGCAACCTATCAATGAAAGCAAGTGTAAGTTCTTGTTTTCTATCACAAATAGACAATAATGTCAGTATTTTATGTTTGCAGGAGAGATTATCACACATGAACAAGCAGCAATATGCAGGAACCAGTAGGACATCTTTTTAATAAAGGGGGACGACAATACATCCAAAACCAAATGGGGCCACCTAGGTGAACTTACCCAGAAAAGGAAGTTGAAAGTAATAAGCAGGTATTTCAGACAAATGGTTCCACATGTTTCCTTTTTCTCCTCGGGTGTCCCCATGCTGTAACATAGTAGTATTAAGACAATGTCATATACAAGGGTGAGATTCAGCAGAGCAACAATTAAGACAAAGAAAAATATATTAATGTATTTATTTAAATATATTCTTCATAAAAAATAAAAAAAGACAGTGTAAATGTACTGAATGTTTAGAATCAAACAAAAGCAGGGCCTCCTTTTATTAACGGGAGCCTTCACCGAATGACATGACAATAGGCAGAATGTGAGCAAGTGCCAAGCTATTACACGTGTATTGAGAAATGCATGACTAAGCACTGAGTAGGAGCGGGGAGACTGCCATAGGCGGATGATTAAAAAACAACCCACTGCTCTGCTGCCTGGTAGCAACATCAGACTCGGGCTCAGTTAGCTATACATGTCAACAGAGGCATTATTTTAATAAGGCCATTCATATTTTAAACAGGACACTGCATAATTCAACATGAATGGTGGTAAAAATGTTTGTGCAATGCTAATTTTTCAGTAAAAAGAAAGCCTTGCTTTAAGCTTATTGTCACTATTCTGAAAACTGTAGATTTATGTTAGTAAAAAAACATTCCTCCATGTTTTAAGATTAACGGCACAAGTTTGAAAACTTGTGTCAAATTACCATAATAATGTGAAATAAGACATAATTGCTGCTTTCATAAACTCCATCATATCAAATGCTTTTAAAACAAACACTTTTCTCAGCTTAACGGCCAGCCAAGTCCAGACCTGTCTTTCACACACTGGCATATCTACATTTAGCTAACATTCCTCTCTCTCCTGTCCTGGGTAGCTTCTATGACTCCCACATACTTGCAATGTCTTATTAGTAGTGTTTGTGCAGTCCATCTGTTGTGGTTATAACCTTAGTGCCAATTTCATTCAAACAACACTTAATTGCCTGTTTTTTATAGGGGATAGGGGTCAAGAAAGGTGATCATATATAACAGCTCTACTCTATTAAAGCACGTAGTCAGACCTATTCAGAGAGACTGGCACTGGCTAGTCCACTAAACAAGGTTAACAAGCTTTAATACCAAAGGCTAATTTTGGGATGTTTGCATCATTAGGCTATTCAAGAGACACTTGAGACAAGACTGGTAGTGAAAAGAAAGCCAGACATAGCACTTGTCTGCCGAACTCAACCCCTAGATTACACTGAAGACTGACTCATCTGCTATGTACGGGAAATGGTTGGGGCCAACTTGGCGCAGACAACATATAGGAAATATACGACCACAGGGGTTATTTATTAAATGCTATGGCTACTATAATCCTTCACCGTTAGAGCACAGCATATAAATCCGTAGTCGTTTTACAACTCTTGCATGTTAGTTATCTTAATTGTATAGCTAAGATAATATTGACTAAAAATAGAGAGCCTTTTAACCATATTATGTGCATTCACTATGTTGTCACGAGGAAAATACATTATTTTATGTTTAATACTACTTTTGAAATAGGACTACACAGAACCGTTTATATGAATGTGTCATTATTGAAGATTACAATGTGGGACTATGAATCAGACACAACTGTCAAAATCCCAGTGTCATATCGTCATCGGAGAAAATCTGGTTTTCTGAGATTTGCAAGAACCACGAATCTCCCAACTCCTCAATACAATTGGGCCTATAATAATACTACGGTCAGTGCTGAAGCGTAAAACGATAAACTAGTTTACGCACTGCGAACAATTTCGACATGGATAAAAAAGGATACAAAGACTACAATAAGCGCGCAAGTCAACGTTTGTTCAAGCAAACGACGCGACATGTCAGCGGCCCAGTCTGCCGCGCACAGCTACAAAGTATGCACTTACTCGCTAGTCAGCTTCCTCTTCACTCACCTGCTTATTGTCCGATCCTCTGTTGCTCTACACAACAAACTACAACTAAAGTTAAAACTAATATATTGCTATTGTGTTTTCCTTCCAAAGCGGCAGGGTACTAAGTAGCAAGCCGAAATAGGCTACTGCTAGCGTCTGTCTGGCTGGCTGGTGCTGGTCCACTGGTGGGTGCGGGTGGTGGGAGCAGGGTTGGAGCAAAGCGTTGACTCCACCCCACAACCACTTAGCTAATCTTTCCTATGTTTTACTCGCATATAGGCAATTCATTAGCAGACAGTGGTTTTGCAAGCTTCAAAATAATAACACCGATATTGAAAAGGGAAAATTATTTATATGATACAGTTTTCCTATATTTATGCTTGTTTTTATGTTGTATTAATGATGTTCTTTTATGTGGCTGCTACACATTAAAATTACTTTACAAATTAAAGTTATCTTTACGGTATGTACCTTTATTATGTAGAGCAGTATTAAAGCATACAGTACACAATATATACTCAGATAACCATGGAGTTACTATTGACAACTGTGCCATGCACATATTTTTCTGTTGCAGTAATGCAGTTTAACCAGTAGGTGACTTTGGTTCTCACATTGGTCGATTCCCACTAAGCTCCAATATGGTCCTTGGCAGGCGCAAACTGTAAACTGAGAATGTGTTCAGCACGTATAATGAATGAGTGGAGGCGCTCTTTGGAAAAGAAATCTGAGGTCCAGGTTTGGAACTTTAAATTACAGATATATATATATATATATATATATATATATATATATATATAATGTACGTTTTTTGTTTTTAAAATAGGTTGCTAAAATATATAGGCCTGTATACCATTCGTAGGTAGCATATATCAAGCTGTTTCTTAAGAAGATTAGTGGCCCAGTAGTAGGCAACACAAATAACCAAATACGTTATCCTTACAGACAGTAGCCTATATAAAAGTAAATTATGCATACGTTTACATGCATTGCTTTAGGGTTGCATGTTAAACGGGGGAACGGCTACATGATTTAAAACTGAATGTAAACATGAATGTAAACATGAAAACAAGAATTTAATGGAATTTTATTTGTCTTTATTCAGAAACAGTACTGGACACCAAACTCAGCAGTTTATCTATTGTATACAATTAGGTTTTGGCTTCTAGTTGACACCCAGTTTAAAACAGTACATAATCTTCCACACACCTGCCAGGCAGTGCCAAACTCTTGATACTTCTATATTCGAATCAGGTCATAATATGATCCACATGATTGTCACTGAGTGTGAAAGCTTGCTAACAGTGAACCTCAGAATGCCATATAGCCTACAGTAGGAGACCAGAGACTGAACTTAGATCTGCCATGAGGACAACATAAGTAATAGAACATGTGTATTTGCATTCAAAATGCACTGCCAGTCAGGTTCATTTGTAATGAAGAATCTATTAATCTATTATTAATTAATTAATATATGTTTTATTTGATTGGGCTATTCTGTGACCAAAAACAGGCTAGTTGGCTTTTAAGGAAGATGTGTTAAGTTGTGAAACTTTAAATTGCTGCTAAACTGTAGGTTATAGCTATTATTTTTAAACTCCACCATTTAGTTTTTATGGAATATTGGTAAACAGATATTTAATTGGGATTGTTATATTGCATTCAGGCTAACTTTTCAATATTTACCAATGGTGTGTAAATCCTCGTCTTTCTCAAGTCCATTTAAGACAGCCAGCAAACCAAAGTGCTCCAGTAGTCTAGACATACTGTAATCTGATTTAGTTATCATTACTCACTACTCACTCCTGGACAAGTTGTTACTAGATGTATTGCATCCATTCATAATCCATAGTTTTTCTGATTTACATTTTAACTGTTGTATTCTAGTAAATCTGTTAGAATGGTATTGCACAATATGTTATGTTAGTGATACATTTATAGGTCACACATTAACTTCTTGGTTGTTAATATTCAACGTTAATTCAGTTTGAGTTTGCTCTCAGCTAGGTAAATTGCCTAATTAACTCAATGTTACTGCATTACGTTTGAGGTCTATTGTCCCAAGGTGTGGTCTGCATACATGTGTTACTTATTTTAACTTAAATGACAGCCAAGACTCTGCTTTTTAAATATTTCCCAGAACTATTACACATGGTTTTCTTTGTAAAAAGAATAATCAATTCCTTGACTATCAGAAGAACATCTTTTTGGTGTAGGCATACACTACTGTTCCATGGATGTCACACCATTATCAACATAATGGTCAAAGAAAACAAAACACAGCCACGTTTCCAGAACTCAAAAATCATCATCATGTCATGAGCTAATTATTTACACGTCATTCTTTTCATTTGATTCTGTGAATATCAAGCCTCGGGTGTCCAACCAGCTCATTCTACAAGCCAACTGAAGTTCCAAATTGAAAGACATTCAGTGAGCTGCCTGAGCAGTCCTAAAACCAATGTTCAGCCTTGTTGCTCACCTTAATCCATTCGCATTTAGACAAAGTGGTCAAAGTGGACAACTGGCGGACTGACTAAGACTCAGGCATCGGGCCTCTCTTGATGCTTCCGTGTAATGCTGGCATGAGAGTAACGCCATCTTGGATCCATTGTGGAACCACAGTCCGCCGGGGCACCCAGCCCTCGGACCGGAGACACTGCAGACCAGAAACTACTCCCTCGTCCTCCTGATCCAACTTAGCCTGCTCTCCTTTGACCTGTTTGTCAACTCCTTCAGTGAGATACTCAGGGCTGAGCCAGCTATACAGCTTGTGCTATTCATGTAAGTATAGGTCTGAAACAACAGCTTGAATAGTCACATACATCATTATATATAGTTTATGATTAAATATCAACATACGCAATTAACAACTTCACCAAAATGCTCCAAAATCAAATGTTATGTTACTGGGTGAGCATGTAAAGACATTGACTGCATAAAGAAATTGAGTGGATATCAAAATCCTTCTTCCATGGATGGATTCATGCAAGCATGGCCCATCAGTGCAATCATTTGCTATTCTTATCCCTATTCCTTTTCTTTTCTTTTCTTCTCTTTCCCTTTGACAGAATTCAGGATATATCCGTCCTGTTTAGCCTGATCATCATTATGCTGATGCTGTTTAACACCTACATGTTCCAGGTTGGGCTGGTGGCCATACTTATGGAAAGATTTCGAGCTCCACTGATGCTTTCTGCTCTCTATTTAACCCTCAGCATTATCCTGCACTCCTGGATGATGGTACAGTAGGCCCAATATGATTTGTGGGTTTGTACTGCAAGTACCAATAACTATTGGTATTTATTCAAATGTAGGGTATTGTGTTGTGTGTGTTTGCATGTTTTAACGGCTTAAGTCAAATGGAATAATTAACTTAAATGTAATATTTCATATAATCTTAACAGAACTTACGCTGGTTAAACACAAACAGATTTATTTGGACAGATGGCCTTCAAGTACTCTTTGTCTTCCAAAGAATTGGTAAGTACTGTTTCTTTTGTGAATGCCTGCCAATTAGATTAATGATACATGTTTTTAACTTAACATATGCACTAAACCTGCTCAATCAGTAGTGGTTTGGTCAATGTGTTGGAAATTAAACAACAACAATACTACAGATACATTCAAGAAACAGTAGAATAGAAAATAATAAACAAACACAAAATCATAGAAATGAAACCATGAAGCACAAAAGCCATATGACATTATAGTTAAACAAATGACTAAAACAGAGTAGGATACAATATAAAGTAAAGGCCTGTCTATTTTACAGTAGAACGTTTTCAAAGGAGTTGAGTTACTGTTGCCTTTTAAATCTTCTGTAAATCATGTTTTCCCATCACACTTTATGTAAAACATCAGGTATACAGCAGAAGTTTTTACTATAAAAATGACATTTCATATTTGAAAGGATATTTAGGAAGCTGTTTGAACATGAGGTAAAATGTTGTTAGGTCTGCAATTTCTTTGCAATGGAATGTGCAACTTATTCTATTAGTTCATACTGTAACTGTATGCAACATTTATAGTGGAGTCACTTAAAGTCAGAACATGGCTCCACTGCTAAAACCTCTTGGTTATTCCCTGTACTTTTCACCTGTTCGACAGACCTCTAAGCTCATAAGTGGATTTATGGTGTGCTTGTTGTTATTCCCTGCAGTTGATACCTTATGGTTTAAAGTAAAGTATCACTCTGCATCAGGGTGGAACTGCCTCTGAATGTCCTATGCTTATTATTATTATATATAGATTTTTTTTAATTGCCAAAAGAATGATAATAATAATTGTATTTCATGATCTGTATTGTATTCTCATTCTGCACCATCTCTACATATGCCCCATGTAACAATCCTGCTTTTCAGTGGCAAATTACCTAAACATATGGTGAAAAGAAGTTACTTTACATAATACAGTGCTGTATTTTGTTTGTTGGTTTTTTACTTTTACTTTTGGTTGTGAGGGCATTGCCTACGTTATAATGATAGTGCACAACGTTTTAATAATCACTATGTGCCTTTGCAGCTTCTGTGCTGTATTATTACTTCTACAAACGAACTTCAGAGTACCTGGGTGACCCACGTCTTTATGAGGACTCACCTTGGCTGCGAGACATCATTGCCCAGGCCAGACAGTGAAACTGCAGTGCACACAGACACTTATGAACAGTGACTTAAGGGCCATGGCAGACTTTGCTAAGCTAAGTTCTGGTAAGGAACCATGGACACTTGTGTTCTGTATTGATGTAAAGCTAAGTGACTATGAGGTTCTAAAAGTAAAGATACTCATGATTTTCAGGGGATTTTGGCACTATAACTCTCAAAACGGTATCTGCATCACCACCAGCAGAATTATGTGACGTCATGAAACTATTTCTGCAGTTGGTTTCATCTTCCAAAAAGTATATTAATTTCAACAATACAACATAGCCGAAATAACCCATGAAACATAGATTATGTGGACAAAATGAAGATATTCAGGTGTGTTTTGTTTTCTGGTACTGTATGTTTTCTTGCATAATGGAACACTCTAAGAGTGCAATTTATTATGCATGGCTCATCCATCGAGATTAAAGACATATCTAGCTATATAAGCCATATAACTCTGTAGTTTTCACAAATATTTGTTTTAGAACTAATGGACAAATTGAAAACTACATGTTTTGTCAATTTATAAGCCTTGTTTTGTCTTAAATCAGAAATATCTCTTATTCCCAAATCATATCACCAATCTAATTAGCCTGATAGTTCGACTGAATGACAATTTGGTTACCACTCTATTATTCACTGAATGCTCAGCGACATTTGAAAAGCGCCCAGAGATTTAGGAGCCTGCATGGATGTTGGAGAATTTATAAAATTGAATGCCTTGTAACAATTGCTGTTTGTCTATTCAAATGTTGTTTTTTATGTAATTAAAGAAACTGTGTTTACTGAGGGCTGAGGAACTCTACTGTTTCTTATACGTAGTAACACAGACTACGGTGGTCAGATAATGGTAATCCCTGTTACAACAAAAGCTTTTTTGGTGTCTCATGTATATGTGTAGATTATGCCCTCCCCAGTGTTAAACAGTTGGTATTTCAAATTGTATATAAACATTAAATTATATGTTATATCTTCTTATACTCAAATATTTTGTTAATTGGGATTATCGTTGACAACCTGTTTTTTTATAAGGGAGAATGCTTTGCAAATGGAACATAGTATCATGTAAGTAAATTAGTAAGTATAAGGCATGACCAAAGATGTTATATAATCTCAATTATATTTACTCTGACTTGATAAAAAATTGAAGATTTGTTGCAGAGCAGTAATAACCTAAGACTCAGAGTTTTGAACATGTTTTGGATTTTTCTTTTAATGTATTAAATACAGTATAGTGAGCCATATCATATGACCCCTGTAATTCCCAGGGGTTATAGTAAGCGCTGTAGTTGTTGCTGTATGCCCAGCAGGAGTCACTATTAACAATGGAATCATGAGAAAAGTAAACTGTAAGGTTGAAAGAGCCACTGGTTGCAAAAATAGGCAAAAGTTTTACTGTATATCAATAGCTTTTACAGACCTACAGCATTTTTATTAATGATTTAAGAGAAAACTTATAAACTAAATCTACAAATGTGGGGCCAATTTTATGTGAAGTAGCCCATGTACAAATGCTATTCTGTTTTTGAAAAAAGATTGTTGGACATAGGCTATTGCAACAGTTAGCTATTTAGGTCTAATTGATTGACCTATTTTATCAACTGGAAAACTTGTATAGATTCAAATATCTGGAGGCATGTCCATGCTGCAGAGGGCATTCCAAAGAAATTGAAGTGAACACTAGGCTAATTGCCTCAAAGCTGACTGATTAAATTACAGTTGATTGGAATTGGAGGGGGTTTTAATTGGATAATCAACTAAGGGTAAGGGTAGATCAATTCAACTGAAAATGGGTTGACAGTTGTCTAGCATGTTGTGGAAAATGTAACACCATGGATGCATTATACACAAAATGTTATTTTCCATTATGATTAATAAAAATATTTGATTATAAAATGTGATTATACTGTACATTGCAAAATATGGGTCTATTTTATTTTCATGTGATGGGGCATTATAAGAGAGGAAGCATTTCGTTATTACGAAGGCCTACGAATCAGTCAATTTGAATTGTGGAGCATATAAGTTTTTCAGCTGAAAAGATGTGTTTTTTACCAAGAACAATTATAACAAACAGTATTATTTAATACTGTGTTATGGGGTTAGAAGCACCCAGCCAGTGGAAGATACCACTAAAAGTGGTTGAGAACCGCAGAGCTAAGATCCTGTGGGAGTGACAACTAACAAGCAACTACACACGTAGGGGCGGTTGACAAGGAGCAGAAGAAGGCAGTTGTGATAGATTCCCAGAAGACAGTACATAAGGAGGAATGAGCATTAGAAGAGTGCAAAGTACCAGGAGCTGAAGGAACAAATGGAACAGATGTTGAAGGTGAAGCTTAAAGAGTGGTCAAAATGGTAATAGTAGCACTAGTGGCGGTGACCACATGTGAGACATGTGGTCTCTTCCCAGAAGAGTGCAGTCGAACAGATAAGATACTATGCTGAAAACTCAAACTCCCAGGCCTCTGGTAGAAGAGCTTAAAGCTTATAGAAGTCATACACCCCACCCTCAAATAAGGTGGGAAAGATCAATTGAATTTTAATTTAATATCATATCATATCATATCATATCATATCATATCATATCATATCATATCATATCATATGTTTAATTACTAGTTTCTTTTGGAATTTGGTTATTAAATAGAATAAGCAGGAACTGTAAATGGGAATATTGTCCAGAAGAGGGCAGTAATGCAACCTGCTGTAAAATGCCACACATGGTGAAGAAGAAGAACCAGCTAGCTACCGTAGCTACTTCCGGACGTTTTTAACACCAATGGCGTTGTCACTTGTGCAAAACTAAAACACTTTGGCTTTGTCCCTTTTCTGTTTTAAAAATGTCATACAATTACGTGGTAACCGCTCAGAAACCTACGGCAGTCAATGCCTGCATCACAGGTAAATGTTAGGATTAATTATGACAGCGAAAGCATGCACATTCACCACCTGTATGCTAGCTATGCTGCCGCGCTGCCACCGCACTCGATCTGCCCTGGACCCTCGCAGGCAGGCCGCTGCCGTCTTTGTTTTGCTAATGCAATGTAGCCCAGGAACGGCAGTGTGGTCTTATGGATATTAATAGCGTGTCCGTGTTGTCGTAGTGTGATGCCTTACCATCATACCAAGCTAGTATTACATTACAGCAAGTGCGCTTAGCTGTGCATAGTAGCACGTTCACGCTGAAATCGCTCATTTACGAGTAGACGAGTCAAGTTGTCTGGTCCAATATACGGTAATATTACTTGGACAAACCTACGGTAGCTCCAGTGATGTCAGTAAAATGTTTCCTTTATTCATGTCCCTAACCGGTAGCTGTCGTTTATTAATGGTGCTTTGTCACGGCAAAGGCAGGTCAACTGTCAACCCTATGATCTATGTTTAGTCTACTGTACCTCATTCATTGACAAGGAATCTGACATGCCATAGTTAGTGACTGCTTTGCGTACAAACGCATAGTTCAGATTTCAGTGCTCAACAAATGTATTGTCAGATACTCTGCTACTTTGATCTGCAGGTGGTTGACAGTTGTTTGGGCAGAAACGCTTGCTGAATGTTGTCATGCTGCATACATACATCAAACAATATTTTTTCTATATCTGCTGCATTGTTATATATATATATATATATCATATTAAGCACTTTTCATAAGTGATTTATTTACTATACATTGTATCTTTAGGCCACTTCACCTCTGCTGAGGACTTAAATCTGCTTATTGCTAAAAACACACGGTTGGAGATATATGTAGTTACAGCAGAGGGCCTGAGACCGGTCAAGGAGGTGGGCATGTATGGCAAGATTGCTGTCATGGAGCTATTCAGGCCCAAAGTAAGTCTGTGATTCACACTGAGTGCCACAGTATTGAATATATTAACCTCATGTGTGCCCTGTCTCAACATAACTCGTTATCCATGTGTAGGGTGAGAGCAAAGATTTGCTGTTTATTCTCACATCCAAGTACAATGCTTGCATCCTGGAATACAAACAAAATGGAGAGAGCATTGACATCATCACCCGTGCCCATGGAAATGTGCAGGTGGGTGACAGTAGCAATTGATAGGTGTGGGAGAACTGTATGTGTGTGGTGATGGGGGGCAAAGCTTTACTGTAAATGTAACAGATATAAACGTACAGGATGTATCACAAATCTAAACACACCTGCAGTAACTGAATGCAATTACATCTGTTTATGAAAAAAAGTTTTTAAAATCAAACATCTGTTTGTTGAACAGATGCTGCTTCATTTTTCACACGTAATTTAATTTGTAATACTTTTTATATATATATTTCTGAGTGTCAGAAGCTGTAGCAGTATAGCTATGTGGTGCACATGGGAATGATTTGCACACTGACAAAAATATAACAAACTTGATGACAGGTGAAAAATAAAGTCACTAGGTGTGCAGCCATTTTTTGGTAAAGGTTTTAATTTATTTATTTGAAGGGTCTGTAAATTAGATTTCTCAGAATTTCTACTGTGCTGTAGAAAGTTATTACCCCGCTTACTGTTTTACACCTTTTTCACAATGGACATTTTCAAATCTTTGCAGAAAATCTAATATTAGATCAAGGGAGCCTGTGATCCAATATTAGGCAAGGGAAGAGACTATTGTGCACCTACTCTACCCAAAATTCACATTTCAGTGTAATCTCTTGCTTAACATAAACAGTAAACTCAACATTTTATTGCTGTTTATAAAATCACACAACTAGCAATTTATATGCATGCTATCTACATACTGCAAATTACTGAAAATGACTGTAAAATTAAGCTATATAAATCTTAGAGCGTTAGAGAACCTAGGCGTCTCATAACTGCATTGCTGCTACTGTTAAGGTACTATTCAGAGTAAATCCAAAGCGAATGCTTTGCGCTTGTCACCATCAATAGGATCGCATCGGGCGTCCATCAGAGACCGGCATTATCGGCATTGTCGATCCAGAGTGCCGGATGATTGGCCTGCGTCTGTACGACGGGCTCTTCAAGGTGATCCCATTGGACCGGGAGAACCGGGAGCTCAAGGCATTCAACATCCGCCTGGAGGAACTCCAAGTCATTGATGTGCACTTCCTATATGGCTGCCAGGCCCCCACCGTGTGCTTCATCTACCAGGTGGGGCAGCATTGACTCTGAACCGGGCTGTGGGAAGATCACAATTGATTCTGACCAGCCGCCAGCTATTGTTGTTCAATTGAAATGTGCTTAACGTGACAAATGTTGTTTACCTAAAGTGACTCAATGTTGTGGATCAAAGCCAGCATTTCTTCACCGTCCTCAGTTGGGACAGTGCTAAGATTAGTCTTAAGGGATTTGCAGTAAGTACAATTCAAAGTATTGCTTGTAAGGAGCAACAGGGTTAGGCATTTTGCTCAAGGATGTTACTGGGGCTCAAACCCATGACCTTGCAGCTGTGAGTTGACTACCCAAAACACTAAACCACCCTGCCCCCTTCTCACTCACTGTCAGTGAGAGTTAGAGGCTCTTGGTTTAGTTGTGCCTCTTCTGATTTGGTGGAATGGGATACAAAGAGGTTCCTTAATAACGGTGGCGGATGTTTGATTTGTTGTACCTCAGGACCCCCAGGGGCGGCACGTCAAAACTTATGAAGTCTCCCTCAGGGAGAAGGAGTTTAACAAAGGCCCGTGGAAACAAGAGAATGTTGAAGCTGAGGCATCTATGGTTATCCCAGGTAAGATTACAAGGTGATGAGATGATGATGTTGACTGTAGGGTTGGGCCGATAGACGGTGTCATCGTAACATCGCCGATGGCTGACAGACATTACGATGTTGAGCAGGCATTGTGATAAAACAAAAAATACAAAACTTGTCCAAAAGTGGCAAAGCAGTGTTCAGACTGTTCTAAATAACTACTGAAACACTGCATAATACTGTAAGCTTTCCGTTAAAGGCTCACTGAATTGTTGTGATAATTAGGATTGCCTTCTCTTCCCCTCTCTCTCAAACACACGCGCGCTGACACATGCAGGAGGATATAACGTACGCTCTGGCCCTGGCTGTCAAAAAT
This sequence comes from Typhlichthys eigenmanni, assembly GCA_027564635.1. NCBI lineage: Eukaryota > Metazoa > Chordata > Actinopteri > Percopsiformes > Amblyopsidae > Typhlichthys > Typhlichthys eigenmanni. The sequence goes on along the minus strand of JAODUK010010712.1, from coordinate 40,506 downwards.
ATGCGTAATGTATCACAACTCTGTCTTAGCCTTTATCTGGCGATGCAATCGATGTGTAATGTTAATGTAATGTTAACATCAAAAACTAAACACAAGAATGCACTGCTCGTGCTCACTCACTTTGCTGTAGCCTACCGTGATGGTTGTTTGCTAGCCGTTTTGTTAGGACCGGTTGCGCTTTGTGGCAATTCCGCGGATGCACCCGTTCATTATGTGAAGACAAATCCAGCACACCACTTCAGAAGTGGCTATCTCTTTCATTAGGTAGGCTATAGAAACTAAGTATGCTACTGTCAGGTGAAGTGGTACTTTTTCTGACTACGGTTTGCCAACACTGCTGGATGGGCATAAATAAATTATTTGCTGTATGACTATTGGCCTAATTTATTATTATTATAAGAATAAGAATAATAATAATGATATTATTATTATTACTACTTCAGTTTTATAGTCAATTTATAAGTAGTCATAATTGTTTTATTAATTTTTTTGTTGAAATTGAAATCATTTTGGCTAAGGAAATATTTATAAATGCATATTGCTGCACCCGTCCGCGAGCCAGCCCCCTCCTCCCTATGATAGCATCGACCATCACAATGTTTCACTGTAGACATCGTCCGATGCCAATTTGGTAGACAACGCCCAACCCTAATTGACTGTGCACTGCAGGCTGAACACTGACCACAAGGTGCTTGAAACCGCCTGTCCAGAAAAGATTCCAGTTTTAGATTTCAGTTGATTTGTTTGTGTACAATGTGACTGTTGTAGTCAATACGGCTGTTTTTCAGTGCCAGAGCCATTTGGGGGTGCTATAATCATAGGACAAGAATCGATCACTTACCACAATGGGGACAAATACTTGGCAATTGCACCACCCACAATCAAGGTAATCATTAGACGTTGAAGGGCCTGATTGTGCTTTTGTGAGTAGAATTCACAGATTAGTCTATATTGTTGTTCACACTATTTAACTGAATTGAATTGCATACTTGTGAATCGCATCTTTAGAATTGCATTGATAGCTTTGTTTGTTCACATTGTTTTTGATGCTTTGTGTTTTATCATGGATAGCAAGATTAACCACATGTTAGCAATACTAGGCACAGCCATGCAAATGCAGTTGCATATAGAAGAGCCACACTGAGCACTCTTTCAGCAGTGAATGCTGCATCAGTGGTATGCAACCATGGGCACAAATAATAGCAAAGCATGGATACCTTGTTGCCCACACTTGCACTCATGAGCACTGTCGTATCAAAGCCATTCTCTAATTTGTTCAACAGCCATATCAATTGAGTATAACGAGATAAAATGAAAGCTAAGATAAGCAGATGCGTTGTTTGTGAAATCCGACTTTATAATTGTGCGCTGTTCATTGGCTATCACATTCAATGTTGCATCATTTAGATTAGGATGCACCGTGTATGTGCAGCATTGCTCACGTTGAGCGGCGTTCCACGGCCCAGAGGATCTCCTTAACAGCATCCTGTGTCTATAATTAGGAGCATGCTTTCTCTCTCCCTGCTTCACACTATATAGGTTTGCTAAAGAAACGTTTTAAATGGTTCATCTTACGGTTGTGACTCCACTCACCTCGTCTGCTTGCCACAACTAGATGAGTCAGTGCATTTCTGATCTTTCTTTGAAAATTACCGTTTTTTTTTTTACACAAAAGTATAGCTGAATCAAGTCAGATAGGGTCTGGATGGAAGCCTGCTACGGAGAAATGCTTATGTTCTAATATAATGTATCTCATGTCAATGTTCCAACAGTCTTCAAAAGGCTTGTCAAAACTGCTGCAGTCATGTCATGATTCTGACCCTTTACACAACTAGTGTCGGCAATCACTGCTTAGCAGTTTCTTGAGGAAAGGCTAGTGTCATGCTGTTGCTATGCAACAACTGAAAACAGTTATAATACAACCCTGAAAATATTTTTATCCTCTGAACAGCCTACTATTTGTTTTCAGCTCAGAGATTCCTTTTAACACTGTAGAGAACTCAAAAGGAGCTCATTCTTAATTAAAGATGTAGAACATCTGTGGCAACAAATGAATCGTCACTGTCGTCTCAGGCGGAGTAGTGTTCGTGTCGATCAAAAGACAGGTCTATCACAGGCACACACATGTTTTGTGAGTAGTAATTTGGTGGGCAACCAAACTGTTCTCCTCTTTACAATTCGGCTGCACAGCTATCCTGATTATACAATGTGTGTGTCTTCAGTGAAAGTCGCTATGTCAAATTGCTGTGTGTGATTAAGGCTCTATAACGTCATAATGTCTTATGGCACCAAAACTGTGCCTAAATCACACTGCATATATGTTGGGGAGGAGGGTGAATATGTTTGTTCTGTATCGTCATGCCCTCTCCTCTCTTCTAGGATTCGTAATAGCCACTATATATGGGACGATGTATGATATTATCATTTATTGCAATATAAATACTCGTGTAGTGGTGAATGTCCATTTTCGGGATGATAAAAATAAGTATGAAGTACAACAGCAAGTAATCAACGCTTTTAACTTTGAGTCAACTACTCACCTTTGAAAACTCATATTGTCCAACAGACCAGCTTCAGTGAGCACAAATTAAAACATAGCCATGCGCTCAAAATATCCGCTTTGAATGACATGTCATTTGACCCAATCAGAGCTGTCCAATTGCATATATTAGCCAATAAGAGTGTGTTGAATGAATAGCCCTGCTCTCTTCTTACAAACGGAGCCAATTACAATCAGTTGTGTTGATGACAGTGTAGGGCAGGCAATTACATTGTAACGTATGGAGACAGTAGGGATTAATGGGAAAACATGCATGTATAATGTGCACAAAAAAATATTCAAATCCCAATATTTAAAATCAAATGCATACCTGAATAATAGAGTATTTGGGGCCAGCCCTAATTTATTAGCCTGCATCTTTCCAGTCAGCCACCATCATGGCTGATGGTCGATTTGCCCATTGTGAACCCCACATAAAACATATGAATCGGATTTGTTGAAATACTGATTTCAAATAAGAAATTTGTGTGACCCAAGTATCACACAAAAAAGATCCAGTACCTGTGTCCTAATACAATAGAAACGTTTTCTTAAAGTGATTTCATTATGTATTATATTATTAGTATATTAATATAATCGTGATAATATGGTTTTAATGCCATTATTTTGACCAGGATAATTGTGACATGAATCTTTCATATCGTACGTCCCATGCCTAATAGCAACACAGTGATCTCATGTTGATGTTCTAGCTTCATACTGGTGGGTAGGTAGCTCCACCTGGGTGCTGAAATGCCTCCAGTGCCACTGTCGCGGGACTCCCAGGCAACATTAGAAAGTGCTCAAGCAAGCAGCTTGTTGTTCCACCTGACGGCACAAGCACCAGTATCTGTCTTTCCCTTGCACTGTTTACGTCGAGTTCACTGGTCAACGTCAAGGACTGCCTCCTACTAGTTATCAGACTAAGCAAGTGAAGGTGAAATGCGTAAAACCCATCTGCCGTGCCAGGCCTTGTCGGCATGTCGTGAGGTGTGCTCGGCACTGTATCGCTTGTCGTCACGCTGTGTGTTTCATTTGTTTACGACAAGTCACGTCTGTCGGGCTGGCCCGCTCCTTTGTGGCGCTGACATTGTGGAGCATGTTCCTAGCCTTTCCTGACTGGAAATAGATATTATGTACAAACCTAGCCATGCTGAGAAATACAGGAGTGTATTTCACAATGGGCAACACAATGTTGCCCATATTCATATATAATGTAAATTACATACTTAGGATAGCTGTTTGTATTGGACAATCTCCTTGTCAGTAGGAGAAACCATGGTAGTTTTTAGCCGTGTGTTATATATATATGTTTATTACTACATGTTTGAATGCGTTGTGTGTGTTTTGCTTGACCACTGTAGCAAAGCACCATTGTCTGTCACAACCGCGTGGACCCTAATGGCTCCCGCTACCTACTGGGAGACATGGAGGGCCGTCTGTTCATGCTGCTGCTGGAGAAGGAGGAGCTGATGGACGGTGCTGTGGTGCTCAAGGACCTGCACGTGGAGCTGCTCGGCGAGGTTCCGTCTAGTTTATCTACTCGTCTTGCTTCTGGCGTCTCTGACCTGCTCGCTGACCACTCCATTTCTTTTATTGTCCTTTTTTTTTTCTCTCCTGTCTCATTTGACTTTTTAATGGATTTCAGTCAATGCTTGCGACTAATGCAGTACGGAGTTGTTTAGAGGTCGAAAAAAGTCAAGTAAATTATTTCTGGCATCCCAAGCCTTGTTTTGACGTTTTCTAATTCAGGTCGATTTTGGCATCTTGTATAAATGCGATGCCAGAAATCTCAATCCAGTGTTGAATGTCTGGTTTTGGCAGGCAGTACCAAGCCACAAATGACTTTTTAAGGGTTGGGGTGTGAAAATATTGTTTCATGCGGTGCTGCTGAATGACCCCTGAGCTAGTTTTTGTCCAGTCCAGCAGGAGGGATGTGAATAGAATTGTAAACGGGCTGCTTTTTCAGAAAATGCTAAGCCACACTGTTCAAGAACTGTACCATTCAGGCTTCCTTACAACAGGCTTCATTACAAATGGATTGCCTTCAGTGTGTATAGATTGCCTTCAATTGTGAAATCACGGCTAATGGTTTTCTCTGACAGACATCCATTGCTGAGTGTCTGACATATCTGGACAATGGAGTGGTGTTTGTGGGGTCCAGACTGGGTGATTCCCAGCTGGTCAAGGTGAGTCTTAAGAGGGATTGGGTGGTGGTGGTGGTGTGTCTGTCTGTCTGTTTTACAAAATGTAAATGCAGCCTGTAAACCTGTAAGCATCCATGCGCTTAAACGTGTAGTAAGTAATTCTGGTGAAAGCTATAGCTAGATATTTGAATTCTAAAAACGCTCGCATGTTCGTTCCCTCACAAGCTCTGCCCCACACATTGGAAATGCATTGAGAAGGCTAGGGTGTTGTTGTTGTGTGCAGTCTGCACCACTTTGTTTATGTTCCTATTTACGGATCCAGGGCTGTGTAGAAGTATCTGGATTATATTTCCAGCACGCACAGAGAAGGTTCCGCTCGCAGACAGCGAGGAGACATTAGCTGAATTTGAATGTGTTTTATCTTACAGTCGCCTACTATACTATTAGAAAATGTGGCAAGCATACATAAGCATACATTTACCTTGCTTATTATTATTATTATTATTATCGCTTGCTGTAAAACTCTGTTACAGTTTATTTATTTTGATCTCTTCTGGTAAATTGAAATCTTTTGCTCTGGACATGAAGTCGATACAGGCGGATGGGTCTGATGCTGTCCTCCTCTCACCCATAGCTCAATGTGGACAGTAATGACCAAGGTTCCTATGTAGCGGTGATGGAGACCTTCACCAACCTGGGGCCTATCGTGGACATGTGTGTGGTAGACCTGGAGAGGCAAGGCCAGGGTCAGGTAAGCACCAGCGCTAAGGCGTGACGACGTCAGCTAACATGGCCACACAATATCCACACACCTGCCGCGTCAATGTCGAAGGATTTGCAAGGATTCCTGTCAGAGAATCCTCTAAAGCACAGAGATTATGCTGGGCTTGCCAATGTCGCGCCTTCATTATGTCGGCGTAAACAATCTGCTTTAAGCTCTTCACCTTGTCTTAGCTGATTATATCGTGTTGTCTTTTCCTATGGCTATGCTCATAACGGAATAACTGCATATGTTAATGTTTTGTTTAAAGCTTATACATAAATAAATAACATTTATTTTAATTGGTCTTTTATTTTTTATTTAAGTAGTTGTTTTGGAGTATTCAATAACCAGATTAAGGTGAGAGGACAAGGTCCACCTGGACTGTCCCCTGGGTGCAACACACGCCCATTAGGTGCTTTCAACCAGTTCATCCCTGCAGCTAATCCATTTCCTTGCCTCCTGAAGTGAATGGACTTTGATATTAATGCTGTTTGCCTGCCATGGCAGGACTGTTAATATAACCCCTGCGATCCTTTACACTGTCAGACGCACAGGGCCCGCTGCTTTCCATACTGCTGAACGGTGACCGCCCTGCCTTGTTGTCATTCAGTCCACTTGTAGAGGAGAGCCATTTCAGCCAGACTGCTGCTGCTGCTGACCCGAGTGGCCCCGCTGTAAAACAATAATGCATCACATGTGTTTTCTCTCCCTCCGCTCGCTGCCCCGCCTCCACCCCTGTAGCTGGTGACATGCTCGGGTGCATTCAAGGAAGGCTCCCTCAGAATCATCAGAAATGGCATTGGGATTCACGAGCACGCCAGCATCGACCTGCCGGGCATCAAAGGTGCGTGTGTGAGCCTGTGCCTTCCTTGGACGACCCTCTTGTTCTTTCTCTGTGTCTGTCTCTCTCTCTCTCTCTCTCTCTCTCTTTCACACACGTACACACACGCCTTGGCCTTTACGTGGACCTTGATCTGCCTCTGACTTGACAGCAGATAACACATCTGTGCACCTGCCACAGCCAAGCCAGGGCCCGGTGTCAGCCCCCCTGTTCATTATGAGGCTGTGAGCAGATGGCCCCTCTGTGCTTAATAAGGCCTTTCAATCTTAACCTGGAGAATGTCAGTTTGTCTCCAGCCAATAGAACGCCACCACTCGTACTGTGGGCATGCCAAGCTCTCTTGCATTTCAAGGATTTGCTCCCGCATTAGAGCAGGCAGATCCCTTTTTAATCCCTATAAAATGAGCCTCTGTTTGCATGCGCTTGATGAAGACACAGGCCAGGTGCAGTCTGCTGACAGTATTATTATTATTCTTCTTCTGCTGTTTATTGACATGCTCTGCCCAGAAAGTCTCCCCCCCACCCCCACTGCTTTCAAGCCCCTTCTGCATCATTCATGATGAGAAGCAATTATTCACTTAACCAGTCAGCGTTCCCACCGAGACGCGCGCCCCTTCCACCCCCCACACACACGTCTGCCTACCTGCACAGAGCAAGGCGCTAGTGCATCACTGACTGTTGTTTTAGTCAAATCCACTGTGTGTGCGTGTGTGCATTACCAGGTCTGTGGCCCCTCCGCTCCGAGGCAGGGAGAGACACGGATGACATGCTGGTGCTGTCGTTTGTGGGACAGACACGGTGAGTTCTCGCTTTGTGTGTGTGTGTGTGGGGGGGAGGGGGGGATATTCTATTGTAACAGAATATTGTATTAGAATATAATATAATTATATATTCTATTAGAATATAATTATATAATATATTTTATTTAAATATACATTAGAATATAATATCATGATACATAAGAAACATGATTTATTTAGTGTGTGTGTCCATATTTGAACAGCTGTCACGTTTCTATTATTGTTGCTGTGCTATTAACAAAAGCAGGTGATCTGCATGCACACCTATGGGCCAGCAGATCAGGTTTGTGGTGGTCACATGTGGGGAAAACTTTCCTCTAGGGTGCTGATGCTGAGCGGTGAAGAGGTGGAGGAAACGGAGCTCCCAGGCTTTGTTGACAATCAGCAGACCTTTTACTGTGGGAACGTCGCTCACCAGCAGCTTATCCAGGTGTGTGTGTGTGTGTGTGTGTGGGGTCACACTCACGCAGCCCTTGACTTTAAAATTCAGCCCACCTATCTAAGATGATTTGGTTTGCATTGATAACAGAGCTTCATTCAATGTAGGAGTACTTTCAAATGAATAATTCATTTGTGGTCTTTCTGATTATAATGTGAGGTACATTATTATGGTGCATGATTTAATATGATGGCCTATAGTTTATCTGTGTTACATTTTCCTCTGCATGTAAACGTCCACTAAGATGTATCTTAGCATCCTGAACCATTCATATATTGGGCTTAAATATCCTTTTATAGAGCAAAATGTTTTTAAAATATTTATTTTGTAAATATGCTATTGCCATGTCAACGTTTAGAAGATTAGGATTAAAACTAATTGTTCATAAACAATAACTTCACAACGCACCCATAATGTTGCTCATATCTTCTATCTACTGTCTATCATACTACTATATTTTCTTCTCGTAAACAGTACACTCCCAAACTGCTAAAAAATTGCCTAGCAGTCACAAACATCTCACCAAGCAATCCTTTGCCCTGACTCGCATTAACCTACAGTTCAAACACAGGTGCAAAGCCATTTAACTCTTGGTTAAAATTAATGTACTGCAAACTGCTCTTAAAACAAGGCTATCTCATCGCTATAACACCTCAAGGACATGGTCTAAAACACATGCTCCAGCTTTACATCCAATTAACCTAAGATGGTATGTTCTTCCCCCTAATATTTTAACACTTCCTGTGGAATAAGGAATTGCTCCATTTATAATGTGCGCTGCTGCTACGCACATCTGAAAAGCCCATTTACAGAGGCTTATTTAGCTTGATTCTCTGCATTTGTAGTTGCTCTGCTTAGAGTTCACAGTGCAGCTGAAACACAATCGACCAGTGTGGTCTTTTCTAATGGCTTATGAAGGGACCAGTATCAGCCTGACTGTGTCTGGTCCAGATCACGTCTGGCTCAGTGCGGCTGGTCCTCCAGGAGAGCAAGGCTCTGGCGAGTGAATGGAAGGAGCCTCAAGGCAGGAACATCAGCGTGGCTGCCTGCAACCACACCCAGGTGGTGCTGGCTGTGGGACGGGCTCTCTACTACCTCCACATCCTGGCTGGAGAGCTCAAGCAGATCAGGTGGATACACACACACGCACACACGCACACACACACACACACACACACACACACAGAGAATTCTCTCCTCCAAAATGGAGCCCGTCTCATAAAATGTTTAAGTGATACTTTTGCGTCAAAGCACACCTGCAGTTACTCGTTTGTGTGGCGGTTGACATTTTAATTAAAACTGTCTGTCTAATTATTTGCTTGTAATTCATTATTAAGCTTTGTGATTAATTAATCTAATTGAAATTAATGGCATTCATAATTATTTGCCTTTTAAAATGACGGTACAATACGGCATTGCCATCTTGACCTTGGTGCTTTGCAGAGAGACATTAGATAACATGGATCTAGATGAACTCAGGTCCTTCTGTCTCCAGAAGTAGTGTCCAGCCTCTTGGGCTTGACAGTGACAGCTGACAACAATAGGTGTTGTCCAAACGGAGAATGTCCGTGTCAAGACGCGTTCTCCCCTCCGCTCGCTGTGTTAATTATCCAGCCACAGCAACAGTACGGTCACACATTTTGACAGCAGCCAACATTCGCCTCTTGTTCACTTACGTTCTATGCAAGTGAACAAAGCCTTCGCTTCCTGCGGTGACGAAAATCACCTCTTCCCTTCATCTACAATTCAACTTTGACCTCTGAACTGGCAGCCTCAACCAACTTTAGGACACACAGTTTTCTTAGCAAAGCAGAGTGACATGGAGGAGACTGGTTATTGGGCAGTCTAACTGGCCCGCACACATTTTCCCGTCACAAAACAACCACAAGTCAAAACCTCTTACGTGTGACTAACAATCGCTCACATGGGCTACAAACGGGAAACAAAGTTCCATGCATCTCACCTCCTGCACTGCCCATGTTCAGCAAAACATATGCATTTCGCATCGGAAGGCGGCGATCCATCACCTGCTCAGTTTTTAATTAATTAGACGAGTTAAGAGTTGATGTTTTTGTTGCATCTTTTTTTTCTAATAATTAATTAAACCAATAATGCGTTATTTTGACAGCCCCAATTTTAATGCGTATATAATTTTTCTAGAAGTAATTTAATTCCTCGTCACAGCTTGTTACATGCTGTATTTGTGTATGTTGCGTTTCCTTGCACCCGTTGAGTTGAGGAATAGCTGTGACTGTCTCCCCCACCCTCAGCACCATGGAGATGGAGCATGAGGTGGCCTGCCTGGACATCACTCCCTTGGGGGAGGCGGGCGGGGAGTCTCCCCTCTGTGCCGTGGGCCTATGGACAGACATCTCAGCCCGCGTGCTCAAGCTGCCCTGCTTCACAGCCCTGCATAAAGAGATGCTGGGAGGAGGTGGGGGAGATGGATTGATGCCACAGTTTGACTGGAGGGCTTTTTTAAATGGGTTGCAGCAGGGTTTCGTGTGTGTGTGTGTGTGTGTGTGTGTGCGCGCGCGCGGGCGCATGTATGGTTGGTTCTAAAATATGTTTATGTTCCACTAATTTATCCAGTATATATTATTTGAATATAGATTTATTTTCAAGGGGTAGTATAATTACTTAACTACATCCAGGGAATCATTGCTAAAATGCTTTGGGAACCACTGGGGTAAAAAAAAAAGAAAAATAGAAGAAACGGTTTCATGCATTAGCAGCCAGGTTTAGTACTGGTCCATGAAATGGAGCTGAGAACAGTGTTCTTGTTATCACATCCACAAGGTGTGTGTATATGCACGTGCTGCTGTTAAATCCACATCTTCCACTGCTTCCAGAGATCATTCCCCGCTCCATTCTCATGACAACCTTTGAGGGCAGCTACTACCTGCTCTGCGCCCTTGGTGATGGAGCGCTCTTCTACTTTGGCCTCGACCTGCAGACGGGTAAACCCTTCAGCACCTATACAAACTGTCTTCAATGGTAGATGGCTGAAAAGCCCTGGGCTTACAGCTAGGAGAGACAGTGGAGAAGACTTCACCTCTGGTCAAGGATTTACTGTAGAAGAGGTTCAACTTACTGTTGGTGTCTTACAGTATTTGGGGAGCCACTGTCCTGCATGTGTATAGATGTCTCCTGATTCAAATGAATGGGTCTTTATCAATAGCTGCACAATGACCCATACATTAGAATCAGGTGTGATGGAGCAGAGAGACATGTAATGCTGCATTCTAGACAACTCGGATGTCGGTTTTTTCTCAGTTGAGCTTTTCGACCTCAAAGCGCCCCAGGTGCACGACGATAAACGTGTGTTACTATATGTTAGCCTGTATTATTTGTAATTAAATGGAGGCAAATATACTTTACATTGCCTTTTAGTTGATGGTACGGTCTACATAATGTGCCTCCATTGCTGTGTGACTGGGTAGTTAGATCTGCCCCAAGTTCACATGTAGGAACTCCAACTGTTCTATTTTTTTGTAGTAAGAGGTTGGAAATTCTCGACTTCCACGTTTTCTGGAAGGTAGTGTAAAACGTGCAAGACAGTGGCTCTCCAGGACCAGGGTTAGAGAAAACATGATTTGTACCTGAAATACATGAATGATTATCGCTATGGTTACTATACATACTATAACATTTAAATGTCTTCCATTAGCGATGTCGCTATAATGTATGCAAAGATTCAGTCTTAAGAGCCAGCCCCTGGGAGGCAGCACAGACCTCGGCTGCATGCATAAGTGATAATATTTAATTGATCAATTTAATTAGATATGTCACTGGAATAGGCATTACCAGATGGTTCATATAAATAAGTTCCAAGAAGGTAATACATTGTGATGTATGCTGTTGCTGTGATTCCTAGTATTACAAATTCCTTGATAGAGGGTTCTGGCACACCACACAGCAACCCCTAATTCATGTTTTCTATGGATACTTAAATAGGTTTTAAATCTTAAATTAGACTTCTATATTTAAGGTCTCAAAATATATTCTTTCAAAACGCACATGTAATTACATTTTGGGGGTAGCTATTATTTTAATTGTGCCCTAAAATAAGGTGTGCAATCTTATTTTTACCACTAAAATGACCTTGTGTTTCCAGTCGTTATTTATAAGGGAACTTCTTGATTTGCAGACTCAGTATAGTTATCATAAACATAAACAATGAGCTGTGGTAGATATTCTGGGTTCCCCACCATAAGTAACCCAGACGATATAAATAACCACATGCAGTTAGCACAATCATGTAATTATCCACCACACCTAATGGGAGCTGTTGCCCCGTCTCCCCAAGGTGCTCTGAGTGAGCGTAAGAGGGTCACCCTGGGCACCCAGCCCACCGTGCTGAGAACCTTCCGGTCCCTGTCCACCTCCAACGTGTTTGCCTGCTCCGACCGGCCCACCGTCATCTACTCCTCCAACCACAAGCTGGTCTTCTCCAACGTCAACCTCAAGGAGGTCAACTACATGTGTCCCCTCAACTCGGAGGGCTACCCCGACAGGTCCGAGCACCGTTTGTTATCCCTGACACACTGTGTAGCTTTTCCCTCTGGAAAGGCTGTGACTCGTCTTTGAAGCAGATGCACCTTGCTGAGGTGATGTTGGTCTCAATGATGCCTTGTTTGTTTAACAGCCTAGCTCTAGCCAACAACAGCACTCTGACCATCGGCACCATTGATGAGATCCAGAAACTCCACATTCGCACCGTTCCCCTCTACGAGTCACCCAGGTTGGTCATATTACCTTTTAATCTGTATATGGGATGTTTATGTATTTTTTATTTCTTTTCTATTTTGCTTATCTTGCCATGAACCTTTTCTCTATTATCTTTTTTTTATGCACCTTCTGTTGGTGGGCCTGCCAGGCGTATATGCTACCAGGAGGTTTCCCAGTGTTTTGGGGTATTATCCAGCAGGATGGAGATGCAGGATGTCAGTGGGACCACCTCTGCCATACGGCCCAGTGCTAGCACCCAGGTACCAGGTTGCTATGTTTAGATGGCCTGTCACGATAACTGTTTGTATAAATACACAGGGGCTCGTAACAGTCTCGTAAACTAACGTGCTCACAGGCGAAGGATGCTGACAGAAACACAAAAGAAAAAATAAATGCTGGCTGTGAATTACGTTCTGAAGTGCTCCTACGCCAGCAACGATGTTAAACAAAAAAATGAATCCAGAAACTTAATCCAGTATTTAGAAAGTGACCCAGTTCATATGTGTGAGAGATCGTTGCAGTATGGGGGTATGAAGCGTGCCTTGTAATGCAAACCCATTGTTAACATTCATAAAATGGTAAAATGTACTTGTATCAAGTTTGCAGCGATACATTCCCATGTTTTCTTATGTAGACCGATAAACTGTAACCGGTAGCAGAAAGTGCTGTTCCGCTATTGTCATGTGCCATAAATGTTTCGTTGTGATTGGATCAACCAAGTTCATTGCTAGGCTATTAAACCATACCGTATTTTTGCATTTATTCTTCTAAACGTAGTTATCTATAATTATCGTTGTAGGAAAAAAAAACCCAGAGGAACTGTTTTATCACCAGTCGCTGTGTGTGTGTGTGTGTACTAGCCTGCCTGCAAGCAGTCAGACAAGAGCAGCACAAGAAGGCTTAATTGTCTTATGTCAGCAACTTGCGCATAAAAATACAATTATCACGGTCAGAAAACGTATCGAGGTTATTTTCATATATCGCATGATAAGTCAATATAGTAATTATTGTGACAGGCCTACCCCTACGTTGTTCAGTTCAGGCCTGCTGTAGTTCTCCTCATATATATTGTCAAGCCCTCGTCTAACTAGAAAGACTACCAAGATGACAGCTATTCATAACAAGTATCAGAGCTTATCAGGACAACCGCTACATCTATCTCTTCTTGTGGATTATACAGCAGCTGTACGGGAGCAGTTGGTTTTCTTCGCCTTGCTCGTAGGCTCTTTTATTGGTGGATGTTATACTTTGTTGCACATCTTCCAGCCAGACGGAGTGGGTTTTCTGTTTGCCTTTAGCCAGACGTTGGCTGAATTCATTAAAAAGCAGCTTGATTAAACTCTTAATATTATGCATGGCACAGTGGCTCAGTGATTAGCAGCACATGTTAAATCTTTTCTCCATGTTCTTGTGCTCCAGATTGCCCCCAAACCAAAAGGCATGCGTGTTAGGTTAATGCGCCTGCAATGGAGTAAGGCGCCGGTGTCAGAACTAGAGCTTTTTCCCACCGCACACAGCCCCACTGCTCTGAGATAGTTGGGCTATGACAAATGCCTCCACAGGGACAATAAAGGAAAGCATCGCCTCTTGTGGGATTTCTAGCTAACACATTAATTTATAAATCTGTTATTTTGATCACAAATCATTACATGTGTGGGTTGAGTTTTTCACAGCAAGTAAGTGATAATGATTGAGATTACTATATAGCTGGTAAGACAATGCTGTTTTATGTACAACACAAAACGCTGTTCACAATTTGTATGACTGTTGAAAAGTCTTTTCAGCCACGTTTACCATGACAACAAGCATTATGTTGTGCGCCCTTGATTTGGCTCTCGGGGGACAAGTGTAGTCTCCATCCATTATGATTACGGCTGTGCACTCCGACTTTAGAGAGACGGGAGAATGCTTGAGCCTCTGATACTCAATGACTGTGTTTTCTAGGAAGCTGCTAGTGTGGTTATTATAGCCTTGGCTGCAGCCTGCTCAGCATCACGATGCTGCCATTGTGCTGCGGTATGTGTAGCCCATGCTAAGAAGGAAATAGGTCTGTGTGTGTGTGTGTATTGTCTCTTCTGTCTTAATTCAGACGTTCTCTCTCCATACATCCATCATCTATCCACCTTCAGGCGCTGTCCAGCAGTGTGAGCTCAAGCAAGCTTTTCCCCAGCAGCACGTCGCCCCACGAGACCTCTTTTGGTGAGGAGGTGGAGGTCCACAGTCTCCTAGTTGTGGACCAGCACACGTTTGAAGGTGAGGCCCGCCCGCAGCCCCGCGCCACCAACGCCACTCGTTTGGCTCGAGCACCTGCGATATCCGCGAGCATCTTCTCCCGAGTGTCTGAGGAACAGCAGGACTCTCATTAATTCAGCGCCCGGCCAAACCCGCCCGCCGGCCTTGCATTATGCACGTGGTCCTCTCCTCTTAGATCACGTGCCTTCCAAGGCAGCGGTTCAGGAAGCATTGAATTGATTAAATCAGCTGGCGGCGTTCCCGTCGCGGAGCGCTAATGAGACGGGACTAGGCAAACGCAGGTAACGGGAGACGTGCCATCTTTTCCCACCAGTTCTCCACGCGCACCAGTTCCTGCCCAGCGAGTACGCCCTCAGCATGGTGTCCTGCCGCCTGGGCAGAGACCCTGCCGTCTACTTTGTCGTCGGCACGGCGATGGTGTACCCGGAGGAGGCAGAGCCCAAGCAGGGCCGCATCATCGTCTTCCACTACACGGACGGTTAGTAGCCCGGGGTTACCACCAGACCTTGACACTAAGCCTGGTTATGTCCCGCACTCATCCCCCTTCCCAGTTCTCTCTCGCTCTCTCTGTCTCTCTGTCTCTCTCTCTCTCTCTCTCTCTCTCTCTCTCTCTCTCTCTCTCTCTCCCTCCCCCTCACCAAACCCACCTTTTAGTTGTCCTGGACTTGCCTTGGCTTCTCTCTGCCTGTTCTCTTCCCTCACACTGTGCTCAAGGTTTATCCCACGCTTCTTGCTTTCCTCTATAAACGCTTATTGACTCCCTCCTCTCTCTCTTCACTCCTCGTTTCTGTATTTCTCCCTCGCTCTTCAGTTTAGTTGACCTTGTTAAGGAGCCCACTGCTCTCCCGTTCCCTACTGAGGTTTTATCTGTGTGTGCACGTTCAGGTTAGAGTGGGTACTCTAATGCCAGGTGATCTGTGAAGGGCTTGAAATGCATTCTAATGCAGTTTTGATGAGATAAACGGCAATAGAACAACTAATTGTGCTGTAAACCTTTTTTTATTCTTTTCAGGTTAAAAACAGTAACACATTTAGAGTTATATCTTAATGTTGTTTTGTGTAATAAGTGTTTAAGGTTGCCATGTGTTGTAAATGTCCCAGTAATCTGAACTGGTTGTAGTGGTATAACAGCGCATAGTAGGGAATATCATTACCCGTATGTCACATCGCTCTGAAAGTGAGCGAACATGTCTGTCAAGCTGACAAGGGAAGAAGGCAATAGGCTCTCATCTGAATACCGTAACGTGCCGCCATCTGGGTATTGTGTGTAGCTGACAGATAGACAGACAGATCTCTCTCTCTCTCTGCAGGGAAGTTACAGACGGTGGCTGAGAAGGAGGTGAAAGGAGCCGTCTATTCCATGGTGGAGTTCAATGGCAAACTGCTGGCCAGCATCAACAGCACAGTGAGTGGAGCTTGCTGGTATTGGCAGTTATGTAAACGGAGGCGTATCCCCGGGGCTGTGAAGATGTTGCTCTCTAAGGAAAGGTTTACACACCCCGAGGTGCTGCAATACGCTACTGGGTGTCGCCAGATGCATTTATTAGGCCAGTTATAAAGGACACATTTGAATGACATTTTCTCTAAAAGCCGTATTTTAGGGTTCATGTGAAATAGTTCTGTCAAAACCCGACAATGCAGAAAGCATTAAAAACCCAGTTCTTGTTCCTCTTTAAAATAATTGCTCACCCGACTTCCCAGGTGCGTCTGTATGAGTGGACGGCGGAGAAGGAGCTGAGGACAGAGTGTAACCACTACAACAACATCATGGCCCTGTACCTGAAGACCAAAGGAGATTTTATCTTGGTGGGAGACCTGATGAGGTCTGTGCTGCTGCTGGCATACAAACCAATGGAGGGTAACTTTGAAGAGGTGAGACATAACCTAATGCACCGTAATCATGTCATCCTGTGTACACAGTAGCTGGATATTACATTGTTTGACTGGGCCTGAGCCTGGGTGTCATATGCTCATTGTGTGATAATAGTTGCACATATTTCCTTCAGAAAAGAGACTTTTAGTTTCAATTTAGTTTGTTTAAGGAGCTTGGTTTTTGCTGCATTTTGCCTCGTTCGTCAAACGTAGAATATTTTCTGAGTCATAAGGAATGATTATTTGCACACATGCAAGGCAGGGGTAAACAAATATAAACATTTCTACTGGACGATTAATCTTGTGGCCAACATGAATAATTGTGAAACCGCATCTCAATATCCCAGCCATGGTGGTGTATCACTAATCTCTCCTGTCACAGAGAAAGTGTGTGTTCCACAATGTATATAAACAGTTTCATTAAACACAATTAGTTCTGCTTGTAGTGCGTGCAGCCTGCAATATATAACAATATATATAATGTGCGTGTGTGTAATTTCAGGTGGCCACTTGCTATGCAATTATTGGTGGCCCAAACGTATAGAAGCCTGTTTGTCCTGATTGTTTATATCTGTATATTTTTGTCATGGGAGCATTTTTTTTATTTTTTATAATGAATGTGTGTCTGTACATCCATACTCGGAGATTATGTCTTCGAGTGCGTTTCATGTTTTTGATTGTAACACATTGTTGCTGCCTCACCTGTTCTTCTTGTGAGGACAGATTGGTTTGAGTGAGAACGATGAAGAGAGCTAACCTTGAGTCACGCACACTGCCAAATACATCCAGTCGACTGACAGCACTATAAACTCAGGAATGTTAATTGCATTTTTTGGGATTTAAGAAGAATTTTACACTTTAAAGATGAAAAACGAGTCACAGAATCAATTCTTTTTTACAACAGATAATATATAGAATGCGTTGTAATGAATAACATATTTGGCCTTGTGAAACGGTCATGGAATAGAGCGTCCTGTTCTTGAAGCAGGCTTTTGCGGTTTAATCAGATGTGAACGTCATAAAATACTTTAAAAGCTAAATAATTTTTCAATGCAACTCAAAGCATCTCTTTCTTTGTGTAGACTTAAGCCATAATGCAGGTTGACGTGAGTCTAATACTACACAATTTACTATACCTGATTAAAAAGTTCCACTAATTAAAACGGTTGAACTCTATTTTAACAGTACGTCACCTTTTCATGATCGCATTCATTAGTATATGTTCATCTGCAAAGCAGAAATGTCAGTCAAAATGACACATTGGCTCAGGCATGCGTGATTTAGGATATGGATTGTGCCACGTCCCTGGGTATTAAAGTTAGATGTGTGGAAAGCTAAAAGGACTCTACTTGCAGCAGGGCTGTAGTCCTCTCAACTCTATTTTTGCTCCCTCTCCTTTGCATTATTCTTTTTGAAACTATCAGGCAGAATAAAAGCTTCTAAGGGGGGTGGCTGTGATGTTAACTGCTTATAGAATGATTCAGTTTCATATTGATGGCATTGAAAATAGTATCCTGATAATAGTCTAAAATAAAATGGAGGAAAAACACATTAACTTAGATAATGGTTTATTTTATATATTGCAAATATCTTCTGCACAGGCAGTGCAATTAAGCTTTGGAACAGGCCTTTGTTTGTTTTGTGGGCATATATTTGTGAGATTGTGTGTTTACCGCATTTTACAACACTTGTGTCCAAAGCAACTTATAAGTACAATTAGCTATTTGTCAATAGCTCATATAGATCATACACCACTCAGTTTTGTCATTTATTAACTTAACTATTCTGAATAATTAATTTAGTCATTAGAGCTCATTTATTCTTCAGAGAACTCAGGGCTGATAATATTCCAACATGCTTTTTAAAAGCTTGTTGTTTTAAAGCTTTGTCTCTGAAATGCACTTTAAGGGCTATGCAGCGACTGACTTATTTCTTCTCGTATTTTGCAATTAATCTTAAACTTGTGGTTATGTAAAATGTTTTCATCAAGGGTGTGCAAGAAGTCAAGTAGGCCTTGAATGTGAAAACACTACAGCATCCGGCCTGCGTTGGGATTTGGAGTCTGCACTTATCTCATACATAATGCAGTATTTACGTGGAGATGCCCTTGCCTAGTACCAATACCAGCTTTAGCACTAACATGTTTTCTATTCCATGTTATTTATTTATTAATTCTTTGTTAGATTGCACGTGATTTCAATCCTAACTGGATGAGTGCTGTGGAAATCCTGGATGATGATAACTTCCTGGGTGCGGAGAATGCCTTCAACCTGTTTGTCTGCCAGAAGGACAGGTGAGGATGTACAAGATGTCTGACAAAATCTCTCCGGACACATTCCCCCTAACATGTCTTGGTATTTATTTCACGCGTTACGTGATCATTGTCCCGCGACAGGCTTTAATGGTCTATAAAGCTATTTAACTAATCTAAATTAGAGGTGTGAATTGAAAATTAAAAATAATAATTGTAAATGTTCAGTCATTGCCTCCTACTGTGTGTACACCTCTGGTCAATTGAAACTATTGGACAGCCTTTAACCAATTGGCATTGCTACAACGATTTGTATTGCTTCATCTCGCTCTACCCCCATTTTTAATGTACGCTTGACTTCAACGTCATCTCAATAACCCATCCTGATTGGATGGCTGTGAAAACACTAAAGCGACCAGGGTTTAAAGACTATAATCTCAGCAAAAATGTCAGGCAAAAAAAAAAGTTATTTAATTATTATATTGAACATTACCATTAACTTGGTCACACGCCAAATCATAAATATGCTCGAATCAAAAATCAGCTTCAATGTATGGCTCCCCAGATGGACTTGTGACTACAACCTACCTCTGGCATGTCAGGTTAGCCTTTTACTGGTTGGAGGTATTAGTTAATTCTAAATTATAATCTAGGTCACCTCACAATTACAATCTTGTTGGCCTACATGCTCAGATGAGTTTGCTTCTCTGAGCTGTAACTTTGTCTTCTGCAGTGTCTGCAGAGACAGTGGACTTTACTTGGAATGCGCACGACTCTTTTCGTTTGTGTTTGTAATGTGGACTGCATACAACCATTGTTGTATGATGAGCAGCTATAGTTACATATGGCTGGGTTGCCCCAATTGTCCAGGCATTGCATGTAATTAAGAGTCTAGAAAGCTTTACTTCGTTATGGATTCTTGGCACAGCTGTGTCAGTGAAGAATTGACCAGTGAGATTTGTGTATATTGTTCCAACACACGCAAGCTCTATTTTTCTTAACTGTTATAACCAAATGCATTTGCATATATTTGAAATGTGTAATATAAATGTCAATAATAGATTGTTGACATGACTATACTGAAAGTGTGGTGTAAAATATTACAAAATAGATAACACTGTGTGGTATTGATTCTATTTTTTTTCTTCTCCTTCCTCAGCCCTATATTGAATATCAGTTCCTGATTAAATCACATGTTTATCTGTTGCATTAACTTGAGGCAGGACATTTTCCGTTCTTAGCCATAGTGAAGACATTTAAAAATGGAATCAACACTTTTTCACCCTTAAGGTCAGGTTTAATGGCCTTGATCATATTTGACCTAAAAACAAGTAATGAGGAAGGAAGGAATTAGAAGTGAGTAAAGGAGGCTTAAGATGTGGTGGGCCAAGAATGGCTTAGTGATTCAATGTTTTCTTTCCAATAGCATCCATTTACTCTGCTTAAATGCCATTCACTTTATTCGTTTCATAAAATATCTGTTCTGAAAAAGGGGGAAAACAGTTTGTTCCAGCCCTCTCAGAAAAGGTCATGTTCTCAATCAGTGTGTCAACCTGTTAGCTTTCTAATATTTCTGCTCCTGTCAATAAAGTTGGCCCTTTCTCATTTTGGTCTCTCACTTTCTAGTTCTTTCCTCTGTGTCATTTTCTGACCCCGTCAACTTTGTGTTTTGTTCCGACCTCCCTGTTTTTCTTTGCAGTTTGTCACCCATGGCATCTCCGATTTCTTCTCCATCTGTCAGTTTTTCTCCCTCTTGCTGGACTGCCTTCTCTCCTGGATCCCTCACATTTGTATCTGTGTGTCTGCTGCCATCTTCCCTCCAGCGCGGCCACCACAGATGAAGAGCGGCAGCACCTGCAGGAGGTGGGGGTCTTCCACCTCGGGGAGTTTGTCAACGTCTTCTCCCACGGCTCACTGGTGCTGCAGAACCTGGGCGAGAGCTCCACGCCCACACAGGGCTCCGTGCTGTTTGGCACCGTTAACGGAATGATCGGTAGGCGCACGCACGCACGACCACAAGCGCATACGCACACGCACGCACGCCGGCCAGGCTTCTGTTGTGGTTGGGCAGCATTTAGTAGGTTGCTTGAAATGGGCACTGTTAGCATTAACAGCTGATCACTGCTCGGGCTTTGAGTTTGAGAGAGGTTCTGTGCAAATGCCATGCTCATACGTTGCGTCCCTCTAGACGCTGGATCTACAGTTTTAGTTTAGGATGTACTTTTAATTTTCTATTCACATATCCTGCTGACCTGACGTAGAAGCACTAGGTCAGGTGTAACACAATTACATTATGCTTTGCTGTTAATGTGGCTAATGTTGGATTCAGGATGCATTTTTAGATTGACTGTTGGTGACTGAAATGTCTTATCAGTAATTAACTGGAAGGTAAACGGTATCCATGGTAATGTCTGACAAGCTTGTCAATCTGAGAGTGGCGAAGGCCGTTCTCTCCTCACTCACAGAACAGTGTGAGCATTACAACTGAACTAAAACAGATCAAATAGTGATTCATACTCTACACCTAGTGTCTCCCATGTCATGCAGTATTACTGAGAAACAAGCAGGTGCAGGTCTTTGGGACAAATCTTTAAATGATCTCATTGACTCACAGCACACGCCCCCAGCACAGGACATTACCCAGTACTTTTTAAAACTGGCCTCTCAAACGCCCCTCAGAAAACGAACATCCAGTTGAATCACAGATTGCGAGTTTTTTTTTTGTGTATTCACCGTGTGTGTGTGTGTGTGCGTGCGTGCGTGCGTGTCAGGCCTGGTGACCTCCTTGTCCGAGAGCTGGTACAGTCTCCTCCTGGATCTACAGAACCGCCTCAACAAGGTCATCAAGAGCGTGGGCAAGATTGAGCACAGCTTATATCCTCCTCAGGCATAGACCCCCCCACTGCACTGCCAGCTGTGGTTGGCGGCAGGCAGTAAACCTGCTGGGCGGTGTGTCGGAACAGCGACCAGTTACTAAAATAAGCTCTCCCTGCACTGTGTGACAGGGCCCCTTGTTTCACCTGTTCATGCGTGAAATAGCTTATTTGAGGCTGCTGTTGTAGGTGGCAGCTATTTTTGGGGCTTGTCTCGAAAGCTTCAGACTTCTTGTTTAGATGCTAGTATGCTGCCATGTCCGTTAATTAGGTGCTGTCCTAAATAGCAGGGCAGTTGACGGTCTCCGCTGAGATGGAGAACCGCGTCTTGTCTGTGTGCATCACCACGCGCGCCGCTCGTTCTCACCTCCTAGTAGAAGAGCTCCAGCTCTAGTCTCGAAGTGTGTCGGCCTTCCTTGACTTCTGCCCACCTGGAGGTCCTTCCACACGGAGCGCAAGACTGAGCAGGCCACCGGCTTCATCGACGGAGACCTGATCGAGAGCTTCTTGGACCTGGGCCGGGCCAAGATGCAGGAAGTAGTCAGCACCCTACAGGTAGGAGCCAACATCCAACCATGTCCTTGGTCAGCCTGTATAAGGATGTGCATGTTTGTCTGTCTTTAATGTAATGAAGGTTGTTTCACTAGTGGAACATGTAGCATTAAGGCTGCTTATTTGAGTAAGGTTTGGATAAGATGCTGTAGGCATTGTATGATGCACTTCAGATTTTTCTGTTTAGTCTCACCCTTCTTGAAATGGTGTTGTAGTTTATTTCTGTCACGTTTCACATCTTCAAAAGAGAAATGCATGTTTGAGCAGTTGTTTAGCCAGCGACATTTAACTACAATAAATAATACGGCGAGTTACATTTCTGTCAACGGAGGACGCATTTCATCAGGTAAGACGAGTCTGTCTCCTTACAAAAGTGAAATGAAGTGTCTTCCTCTGACCTGGCCATGTGCGTGGAGGAGTTTAATTTGTCCCAGCTGGTAGTCTAGTGTAACCTGCAGAGTCAGCTACCAGCACATAATCCCTTAGCTCAATCAAGGTAGACTAGAATTAAGTGTCTAGCTTTATAGCATCTTGCTCACTGAATGCATCTCTGAGGTTGGTGAATATTTATTGTGTTACATTTTTTATTATGCTATTTTTTTTATCTATGGTGTGTATGTATTTATTTATATATTTTTGGATATGAATACATGCTTTGTAACTAGTAACAGACTTTGGTGGGGAAATTGCAATATTACTGCAGGCCACAGTATACTTACCCAGGTCAGATTTCATCTATCAGCTTTAATAAAATCCACTTTTAAATGGTTTTGTGTTCCTAATCTAAAGTGTAACTGCACTCCAGCGCTGAGCCTGACTCTACCCACTGCAATTTTGAAAAATGCTTCAAGGAGTTGAGTGAGGGGAGGGGCTGAGAGGAAGTCCCACATTAACAATAATGTTAATATTTTAATTTGACGTATGAACGGACGGAGTGTACCGATGAAAACCAGTCTGGTATTGGGGTGATTTTTAACGGATATGACGTGTAGATCTGTTTTCAGCCCATAAAATGCAGATTTTTATAAAAACTGGAATTTTGTCAGTATTAACTCCAGCATTGAGGTGACTCATCACAGTTCAATCCTATTACTTTGTTTACAGCTCAAACACATTACACTTTAAAGGAAATGTCACATCTGAAGAGTGAAAAGCTGTAACGGACATGTTTAGTTCTTGCTACCAAAGTACTGAAAATGCATTGCAGCAAAACATCCAGTACATAAGGACATCCAGTTCATCTGCATTGCATCTTTAGCATTACAGTACTTCTCATTATAATGATGTGACACATGCACACAGTGTCATTAAATATGTATTTGTATTCTAAATTAGAGTGAAAAGCCGCTTCCTGACTCTGTGGAGGTTATCAAATCAGTCCAATTCCTCTGTGATGTCGTGTGAGCAGGTCCTCAACAAAAACACGGTGTTTTACAGATAGACGACGGCAGTGGCATGAAGCGGGAGGCCACGGTGGACGAGGTGATCAAGATGGTGGAGGAGCTCACAAGGATACACTAGCTGGTCCTGTCTGTCAGACAGACCCCAGGCAGGCCGGAGGGTGGTCAGATAGAGAGAGAGATGGTGGGAAGGCTTGGCGCAGGGACTGTGGGGTTTGTAAATAAATATAAACAGCGTGTGCATGTCCATCCTTCAGACATCAATCACTTGTCACCGTTCAGGTAGACTGTCCAGCTGAGGTGTATAGTATCCCATTGGATACTTGGACCAAGGGCATTGGTCTAAGCGCACGCATCTCTGTAGGCATGCATGCTTGCGGTGGTGTGAAAATGCCATGTAGAAATGAACCGAGTGTTCTAAACAAACAAAACCGTGGGTTTGTGTGGTTCCAAATAAGTAGTGACTTGTGGTGACGGTGTTAGCCTAAGTGGATATGTTCTGCCCCATAGTTCTTGTCCAATACCAGTTGTTTGACTGATTTAGCCGCTAAGCTGTTGAATAATGTTTATTATTGAAGTCTGGAGCAAACATGATGTAAAATGATAGATTTGTAGCAATTTTGTCTTTGTGAAGTTTTCTCCACGTTTCTTTTAATAAAGTTTGCTTTAGTATGGTCTTCAGATGCTTTTTTGATTAAGAACATGCCATTTATTATCTCCTGATGATGCTTGCTTTTGCTTGTTTTGCTAATAACCTTTTAAGATCCATTTTGTAACCAATATGTACTAGAGATGGTAAGACACAAAGTTTAACATGATAAACTTTGAAAATATGAAGCTTAAAAACATCTGATCCAAATTCCTGAACTTACTTTCATTTGTTTTTATTACTTTATTATTATTACCTAGTAACTGGTGTACAGGAATTTGAAACAAATTATTTCAACAAAGATGTTCATAATTATTCCTGGTTTTCTGTTTTGTTCATAATCACCTAAAATTGTAATATTATATACACGCTTACTGTAGTGTTTAAATTGAAACTCTTGAGTAGATTGATAACATAATACTTTAACCGTGAAAATAATATTCCCTTTCCAAATTAAGCTTTGGTCGTATATTATAACGCACTCGAAGGAAAGTCATTAATCACTTAGGTTATATTTATTATTTTAAAACAATCATTGTAAATCCGTTAATCCTGTTTGTGCTCTATTAGGTTTTGTATGAGAGCATGCATACTGCAGACAATAACACAACACAAGATTATGTAGAATAATTAGCATTTGACCTGGTCAAATCAAATGGCGCAATACTGAAGCAAAGTTTACTAATGCTTGTACATTTATTTAACTAATACAAACAAATGTGTCTTACACAACACATCAAAACTTAATTTTACAGGCAGGAATACCAATAATGAAATTCTTGTCTCAATCTGTATAGTGCAGATACCAGGGCTCGACTCAAAATCCAACATATTTTATTCTCAATATTTGAATGTAGAAAAGCTCTTTATAAACAGCTATTGTCATGTCACCCACATTTAACTTTAGCCTCAGTGAATTGGTTATTTATAAATTAAATTTGTCTTGTGAGTGGCTTCTCTTAGTGTTTATTTTTTAAACAAACTGAGTAGTTTGAGGTTTTTGTATTAAATTTATGTAGAATTTGCACCAAGCCAAACCTTGTCTAGAGGGATTCGTTCAGTGAAAATGATCTGTATCGTGGGAAACAGTTTAATGACACTCCAAAAATTTAAAATACTCCAGCATCTTATATTGAGACATGCTGCCAATTCAGGGGACTTTCAAGAGCATAATGGTCACATGTATCATGGCTTGATGCAGTCCAACTCCAATCAGGGATTCTATATGTGAATGCTATACCAAAATGACAGACGGGCAACTCTGGTAATGAGCAGTAAGTGACTCTTTTTAGCTAATCCGATTAGAGACTACTCATGCGCCTGAGAGACTTGAATCCAACTGTCGTTTCCTCACAGCTTGAAGAGGCCATCCATCTATGCTGTTTTATCAGCTCAAGGCTGGCTCGGCTTGGGCGAGAGGATGGTGAGGTGAGCGAGAGCAAGAACACAGGTATGTTTTATTGATCAAGCACAAGACGAGGGCGAGCCTGTGAACATGAAAATGAATAATGCATGAGTGGAAAGAAACGGGTGGAAGCAGCGAGTGAGATGAATTTGAGAGGCGACAACAGACCAGTGAAAAGGTGCCAAGAGTGAGGACATATGCTTAAAGTAGACACTTCATAAAGTAGTAGAAGTGGCATTTTCAGTCAGTATATGTTTGAAGTACCTGGTTTAATGAACAATCAGCATGCATACAGTATAAGGGTTTGCTGCCGTTCAAACTGTTTAAGGGGGGGCAATGATTTACCATTTGGCCATATTCACTCAACCAAGGGGATTCAGTGTAGTGCTTTTCCTAGTGTTTGTTAATGACACTTGCCGTTTGGACTGTAGCCAACAGTACCATGTGCAAAGACAAATCAGTGACTGAGGAGGATGTTATGAGGGCCAGGGGAACCTTAAAAGATTGCTACATCTTCATCAATGGTAGCCTGACTGGAGAGTCCCAGCAGAAATGTTACTGGGAAACACCCCATTAAACTGATCATAACCTGCTGAACAGGAAGTGCCTTGATGACACTGCACTTCTTAATATGTTAGTTAATGCCAAATGATTTTATGCACTTAGGAGCATACTGTTCGTACATGGTGTTTGTTATAGACAGTCCACTTATATACTTACTCCATTATTGTTTTATACAAGAAATGTTGTTGTGACAAGGGCTTAGAGACAAACCATTTATTATACACTTCCGAGACCCATGCACTTAACAGAACCTCCACTGTGCACCTCCTATATCCATAACCAGCATACTGTACCTCCCATTTGTAACACATTTACAAACTATAAAATAATTTAAATCATACAGTACATATAAAAAAAATGGTTACACTTTTCATACATATATATTCATAATACTGCATATGTATCACAATGAGTGAGTGCGCTTGACATCGAGCAAAAAAACATACAAATTGATTCTGATATTACAATGACTGTTCTTTCATACTGTAGTTAGCAGACTAGACTGGTAACACTGTGACAGTCAGTCAGCTTCACTCAAAATAAACTTCACAGAGGACAAGGGCTTGAAAGAGAAGGGCATCCATCTATCACTGTGCCTCTCAGATGAAAAACGTCCAGAAATATGTAGGTCCTTTTTGCTAAGCATAAAATGTTTCTGCTTTCACTGTCTGGCAGAACATGGTCATTGAGAACACCAGGCCCAGAATCTGTACAAACAGAGAAACATTATTTTAATATGGACCTCCAAAGACTAAACATGTAAGTTAATGTTTTTAATTAATTAATTAATTAAATTATTTAAATTAATATTTTAAATTAATTAATTTATGCACTCTTTATTAATGAAATCTCAAGTCTATTAGAGCCAGTTTCACAGACACAGATTAAGACTAAGAGAAAAATTTAATGAATTTCTCCATTCACAATTAGTACATGCTTCTTCAGTGGAAGAATGATAAAACACAGCTCTAAAGATCATTTTTGCACAGAAACCATTCTGGAGGGGGGTGTTTTCAACTATTTCTCCATCCCCATGGCAACCATCTAGCAATCACATACCGAAACCCTACAGTACTGTTGAAGCAAATATATCTATCAAATGCTATAAAATACATTTACTTATTGAAATAAGTAACACCCTAGACTTAAACCTTCCTATGTTTTTGTTATGTTATGTCATAATCTAAAAATTATTATGATTGCCATACTGGTTGTAAGTCCTATAAAAAGCATCACATATTTAGATCCATTTAAACTGAATTTTAAAAGCCATCACTTTTCTGTGTGATTGTCTGGCTGGCTACAAACCACAAATACTGTATCTGTGAAACGCTGCCTATAAATGCTGTTTTAAATACTGGCAACATTATTCCGGAACATGTTCACAAGTGATGTTTTACTCTGTGAACGCATTAGGCAGAAGCCCGGCATACAGTATATTTGTTAGGGGGAAAAACGAAGGTAATATTTTATTGCAAACATTGTATATCAAAACTCAGGATGGTTTCAGTGTGTGGGTCCCACATGTTTATTTTGTTATGCCATTGTCATAACTGATTCAGCATTCAAAGTTTTTGTAGAGCCAATGATGTGCTTTTGTAGCAGAACAATGAGTAAACCCTGTGTGTACAGTATATTTTATCCAGTATGTATTCCTTGCATAAACAAAGTGGTTTAGGCAATATAAACAGTGAACACGAGATCCGTATCTATACCACACTGTTTTACCTGGGTGAGTGCTGTGCATAGAGCAAAGATCCAAAGTGCGACCAGGTTTTCATTAAGCCAGTCCTTGACCCGCTCATAGCAGGGCTATGGAGAAACACACACACAGAATGACCACATAGTATCATATACTGTGTGCTTTTCCACTTGGTTTGGTTAAGATTTTATGATTTGTATGTCCCAGTATTTCCCATTTCATCTGCTTTTCCTGCTATAAATGTATGTACTTTGGGTAAAGTCAAATATATGTACACAGACTGTTTAACAAAACATTAGCTGCATATAGCTTTTGTTAGGTAAGAGGGTGAATTTGTACCGTCATCTTTTAATACATTCTTAAGAGGCCTCGGACAAAAAATAATCTATCTTCTGTTGCATTTCTGTTAAGAAGAGCTACAAAAAAAAGTACATCCCCCAAATCTCATTTAAATCCCATGACCTGTTCTGCCAGACAGAAAGAGGACCATGGATATTAATAGAGAAATACATGCTTCAACACTTAATTTTCACCACAGAGAATATGACCAATTAGTGCAAAGATAAGTTCTCATAGCAGTGTTTTTTTTTCTCTCCTACATTATTAGCAGGTGGAAACTGATGATGTGGTGTTAGGCGTCTGCGATGAGGACATGTTCTAAACTGATACTTAATGGGGGCATGCTATTCTTAGCCTTTGAATTACCAGAAAAATAAGTTAAAATAGTTGCAAAGATGTCATAAATGCCAACATTTTAATTATACCCGTACATCAAAAGACTGAGTCATAGCTAACAAAGTGAGTGTCGTGTCTGCAACAAGAATGTTTGCTGCATTTCAAATATACTCCCAAAACACTAGAACAAGAAACTGATCGATACTGACTTGTGCTACCTGCTAGATGATACAGTGCGTGAATACATACAGTGTAGTACTTATTTATTTGTTTTGACATCATGTGTTACTGATGTGTTTGTGTAGTTGTCAACTGCAGCAGGAATAGGTAGCACGCCCGGTACACTGTTTATTTTAATAAGGCGACAGTACACATTGTTAAGACAAGCTTTGTGTTTGGACATCGCCTCTTTAGATTAGGGCTGTGATGAATTTATAAGCATGTCTATGGGTTAAGTAACTTAATTCAAATGAATGCTAATTTAATTTTTTACTGTTGTTAGAAATGAAGAACTAAATCAGAACTAAAAGTACTATATAGGGTCTCTCAAAAGATGAAATTATAGTAATTACTTAACCAATATTAAGTTGGTTAATAGACAGAACCCACAACATGTTAATGTTAAAAATAGGCACTTTCAACTGACTTCAGTAGAGGATTATATGGAACATATATTTCTAGATGCATTAAACCATGATGACACACAGGCTTATATCTGCTTGGTAAACGGCAGTCTTCACATCTGTACGTCTATGACTTAACCAAATGCTGGAGTTAATGAGAAGGCCTTTGGCATCAGCAATTGAGTGCAAACAAACAAATCAATCTGTTAGAGGAAGAGTGCCATGCACCCAGTTTGCTTTGTAATGTATGTGAAACTGAACACTCGCATGATTTATTAGCATAGTAACAATCCATTCAGTATGGCAGTTAAGGGAAGCTGGTAGGTTTTAAATGTGTATTAAAAGTGCGGTCCTACCCTTTAGCAGACTGCTGACTGTGCAGTAGTCACTGTGTACTGTGGGAAGTGGCATTTGATGAACCATATGAAAGGAAGGAATTAAATTACAGCTGCACAGAAGCTTAAGGTGGAGGCTATATGGCAATGCTGGGAAATGAAGTTGTCCCCTGTGGACATTGGGTGACATGGGCTTGTAGCTACTTTGCTAGTTTAGAGAGACATCCCTCGTTAGGGAGTCTGGTGTGTTTAAAAATGAGAAGGGGCAGTTATTAACTTTGTGGTACTATTGGTCCATTTAGTCAAGCTGTCAATTAACATAAGTAGGAAATGCCATGTTAGCTTTTTGCTGGATTGGGTGGCTAAAAGCCATCAACAGTGCTGTTAACAAGTGTACCCAGGATACTATAACACATGCATTATGGGTGCCTGCATACTGCTTTAACACTACGCTGCGAATGTACAAGTCACTAACTTAATTTGTCATCCTTGCCATTGTTTGACTAAATTAACACATTGGTCACTTGATTTATGGCACCTAATGATATCTTGCTTTGCGGGTGTGATTTCTCATTCAATTCAACTTCTCTTTATGACTAAATATACCAGAATAATGTATAGAATACAAAATGCTGTGTCTTTTTGTGTCACTGTTTAATCATTATATTATTGCAGTAGCTGAATGAGCCCAGAAGTATGCCTAAAATGGACTCTGATTCTTACCGCTGTCCACCATGTGCCTGGGTTGTCAAGGCCACAGTTGTCACTGTATTCCAGGCAGCAGGAGTCAGGCACGCGTGTGGCATTGTACACATCGAACCAGTCTGTGTGGTTGGTTACACCGCAACAGCGAAACTGCAAGAGGAAATGTATCCATTAAGGATAACATCATCTGTAAATATTTCTCTTTTGTTTATTTTATAAATCTTTAATCGTTCCATAAATAATTCCTACTATGCCCATGTGTACGATACCCTATAAATGTATGCGGAGCGATATTCACTGCGATGTTCAATGACTCAACAAACAGCATACTGTATTTATTTAAAGCAGGGAGTATTGATGCAGTCTTTATGGATGTTTACTGTAAGTAGCGGCACAGATGCCAATACTGAACAGTAGCACATATTGACAGTGAGACTGACAGTGTCTTGACTCAAACACCATGGTGTCCTTATATTAACACACATTTCAGAAGCATGTGCATGCATTTAGCATATGCCTCTCAAATGTTATGCCTTGATATCATTGCCTCTGACGCAAGTGAATGAATCTTGTGTCTTTCAGTGATGGCATGTGCTGTCAAACACAAATCACCTTGCAGGCATTGTCACGTATGCATGCATGGGTACAGGTCTGAAATCTAACGAGCTACACATTCAGCTATGGTCTGACAAATCTGCTAATGGAACTTAACTACAGGTCTTCGCACTGGATTTATGAGTGCAAAGAGCCCTACAATGTGGATCCATCATTTGAAGTCTGCCGGCAGTACTTTGCAACATCAAGCCTTGCATTTCTTAACACACCCTGCTCTTTTCAGTGCATTTCTAAAAAGAACAAAGAGGAAACTACTTCAAACAGGGAAAACATAATCTATGAATGTAATATATGTAATGTACTGTATTATTGTACCTGAGAATATTTTTCCATGCTATTGTAGCCAACTATGGATATTTTAATATTTTGCTATTATTACAGAAAGTAATTCATGTAGGAAGCAACTGAAATAGGTTAAAATTAATTAAAGAGATCATGCTAACAAAAATGCAGTTTAGTGTATTTTTCTCAGACTAGAAAGTAAGGTAAAACATTTTTGGCATACGTTTGAGCTATCTGTCTCCCACTGTTGTGCTATGTTTGTTAAAAGCCTGCCGCATTGATGCTTACTAAATTATTATCTAAACAGATCAACCCTGCGTGCCACACATGCTAACACAAAATGAGATTCTGTAGTAAATGAATCAGGATTTAGTAACAATGGCAATGCCTTTAGATATGGAATTGAAACAGCTTGTGTTCTCTTTCAAACAGTGAATTGGGGTTCTGTTTCTACCACTGGGGACTAGAGATTAGAGTGTAAGGGGCTTTCTTTCTTTCCCTCCATTGTCTTACCCACTTATGAAGGAAGTGAGAAATCAAATTTAAAGGTGACGACCCCAGAAGATGTAACAGTTCCTATATACATCATTCCTTATCTGCCCTTACAGTGAATCATTATTATATTATATTATCATATCATATTTATGACTTCATTTAATATTCCCTACATTTTCTGCACATTTTCGACATTGTTACAGACCATAATGACGTACGCCTACTATGTCTAAAAGGCATTCCTTCTATAATTTTAGTTTAAAGCAGATAATCAGATTCTGGTGAGGATGAATCAAAACTGAGTTTTTTTTTTTCTACTTCCCTGAGGCACCATTTGAGGAGTGTCTTCATTTCCAACATAATGAAACCCTTTGTGTAAAGACTAGAGGTGGTTTTGGGCTAGAAATGCATGGAGTAGAGTAAAGCTTAATTTCAGAAGCAACATAAGGCTATTACAACCACATAACAAACCCTTTACTACGGCGATGCCATCTTACATCAGTTTGCACGATCATCCAGGCGTTGGTCAAACCCACGTTGCCTTCTGTGCCGAAGAGCTGGAGACCCCTCTTCAAGTCTCTCTGGGCATAGTAATCAATCTGCCAGAACACAAGCAAAGATGTGTTCAATTGACTCATGACATATGATGACGTACAATGGCTGCTTTAGACAACGAAATTGGTGGTTCGAGACAAAGATCCGCAGGAGGTGAGTGGGTATACAAAATCAATACCACAAGGATGGAGTGAACCTAGACATTTATTGGACCACGTTACTTTGACACACAAGCTGAATAATCTTAGTTTACACACAGAAGTTCCGCAATACATCAGTCTCATTGATCTCCACCAACCTGGCCCTCTCCATGTCTTAAAAGCACGGGTGTCATGTAGTTTAATAAGTGGAAATATCAACCTGTGTGTCCAACATGAAGATTTCTTTGAGCCAAAATACCACTGATGTTCCCTAGAAACTGCCAGACGGGTACAATAATCTTATTTGCATACAGCATATTACTACTACAGCTACTGGGTAAAATATCTAAGACGTCCATGCAAAAACGTTATTTCCCTCAAGTTGTGTTTACATATTTGTTAAAGTCCTTGTTAGTGAGAATGCACACTTCAGCTTCCTGCAGTCAGCATGCCAATTGTATGTTCCATCAAAACGTGACATCTTTGGCATTGTGTTTTGTGACAAAGATGAATCACTCATAAAAAGATTTAAACACATTTGATAGAAATCAACCTTTTAGGAAGTCTTGCATCTTTAACTTCCAACTCATAAAAAATCGGAGTGAAAATAAATATGTTGCATTTATGTTTTTGTTCAGTATAAAATTAAAGAAAAATGTAAAGTATTAAAGACCAGATACTCTTAAATCCCTTTGGGCTCTCTAGCTTAAGTACTTATCCCCGGAACTTTCTCTGCAGAGAACAAAACACAATCCTTTCTTTCTAAACTAAGTAGTGGAGTGAATACCGTGGAAGTTCTGCAGGGATACTGAGCTACTGCTACACTTTAAGCTGAGTATTGATGTCGTCCACAGGACTTCAGTTGCCCTCCAACTACACCAGCCACATCAAAGACGTGACATCAATTATTTATATGGAGGCGGCACAAGGTGAGATAAGCAACATAATGTATGGAGGGGAGGGGCAAACAAATGAATTGGGATTTGGGTAAAGCCACCCCATCCCCCTCCCCAAAAAGGCTTTTGTATAGGGAGTGATTTCGGTTGTGGAGAGAGTAAGAGGCACAAGAAATATTGTGGTAGCTGATAATAAGTAAAGATAGCATCACACAGAAACATAAATACAGAAAAACAAAGGCATCAAAATGCAGTT
Source organism: Typhlichthys eigenmanni (assembly GCA_027564635.1). Lineage (NCBI taxonomy): Eukaryota > Metazoa > Chordata > Actinopteri > Percopsiformes > Amblyopsidae > Typhlichthys > Typhlichthys eigenmanni. The sequence goes on along the minus strand of JAODUK010010712.1, from coordinate 7,148 downwards.
CTTACTGGACTCTGAGATAACACTAACAATATATTTGTAAACAAAGGAAACTTTCCGCTCGCAAGGGCTCAGGAAAGGTATCTTCAGAGAGAAAACTTTTAAAGAGCCGAAGACGAAGCAAAAGTCTACCCGCCCCCTCAACATGTGTATATCAATTTCATCATAAATGGAAGAAGGAAAGACATGTTTAACGTTAAAGTGGAGAGGAAAGAAAGGGATCCTATCTTCTGTATTTTGATTGAACACTATTTCATGATAATAAATCCAGCTGCATCAACACAATGCCCCTCCAAATCCCACATTCAGTTTCTTGATTCTAAAAGGATTGCAACGATATTGATTTATAACCAGCAATTACTGCTTTTCAATGTAAAATGTGTTGTTGTCAGTTGTAGTTGCAATGTCTGCAGTAAGTTTCATACTGTAGGATTCAAAACAGAGTGTTTGATACATACAGTAAGGCTACAGTACAAAAACATATACTCTTTGGCCATGAATGGTATACTGGTAATACTGTATCTCTTGTAATATATCCTATAGAGACATACGTCTAAGATCCTTGGTCCAAAACAACTATGTATTTTTCAGTGCAGCCTTTTCATTGGTGTTTATTTTGTTCAGCATGTTTACTGATTCTAAAACATGGCCAAATGTTTGGGGATAAGCACCCTGGTTTTTAGAAGGAGATAGCCAACACGCTTGAATAAATATTAATTAAGTACAAGCATTACAAACAGGGCCCATGTCCCGTCATTATTGTTTGCTTTTACACAATGGCTACTTAAAATGGGGCAGGTGCATAGCGTGTAACAAACAGTTAAATTGATCTAGAATCATTTAGATGTAATTTGATTGTAGAGATTGGGAAGAATGCAGGGTGAATATAGAGACTGTGAAGATGGTGAGCAAATTAAGCCGGCTCTTCCAAGATAAAGGAGGAAAGCTAACCACAGTTCACAATCCCAAATCACAGAGTGGATTTTTTCCACATAGGTTTCACCTGTAGAGAATGCATCTGAACAGGTAGCCTATACATGTACCATATAGTTTCTCCCTCTCTCTTGTCTTGGTTCATATCACTGTTTTTCAAATTCATTCATATTTATTCATAGCTATATTTTCACTGACCAGTTCCAGGTGTGTTTTTCTGAAGAATACCTTCCTAGTTTAGATTCAGACTCACTCTAGATGTGTCTTTATGTTGTGAGATAGTCTGAATGCAGACACATGTAATCCTGCCTTAAATTAAATATTTGTAATCCTCATATTTATACACAGTACCCAATATTCCCACATTTCTTCACACATTCTTCAAATTTCTTCTCAGATTTCAAGTTTACAGCAGTTACAGTTTGGTGGTGTTCCTCTTTCTCTTTCATTTTGTAATTACACAATAGACACTTGTAGTAATACGATTAACAATGTCTATTTATCTAAAGGGGTTGTCCTTCTCTAATGTGCATACATGAAATGAACAGTTCATTTTCTTATTTCTAATTTTATGACATATATGTATTTTGTATTTTATTAAAACTCATATGATACAAGCCAAGGACTAAGACACCTCAAGTAAATGTAATTTGCTGCTGTCTGAATGTGTAATTGGATTGTATCTGTGCTTGACAGTGTGCTTACATGTAATGCGTCACAACTCTTTTCCTAATGCACCATGCATCTCATTTGTTGACTTTCTTTCCCCGCATGTATTCCAGCAAGTGTGAAATGAGGCCAATAACCTAGAGGATGTTAATAGAGAACAGCAGAGAGCAGCACCCAAGCCTGGGTTGCTACAGATATGGTGTATGTCAACATGCACTCCCACAAGATGCCGCAATGCCAAACATCAGAAAACCAGCCAGGCCAAGAAGACAGATACATGTCGTGCATGCATCTGTCCTGTCTTAGTTTAGATAGGCAAAGTATAATAGGCACTCACGTACACAAATACATACAATACACAATGTGACTTAATGTATGCTTATAGCCTTCATGTTTGGGGTTTCAACCTGGCTACACCTCTGCCCTTCCTTCTAACAGCATCATTACCTGACCTTGACATGTATCCTTAGCCAGTGTGATTTAAAGCACACCCAAACACTTCTGTCACATCTTGTTACTGCCACATGACGGACAGCTCTCTCTGGCACACAGCCACTGGGGATACAAAGCAGAGTAGACATTATTCTACTGACATTATATTGACTAATATCTAACATTACTGCAGAAGTGCAAGAACAAATAGCACTATAAGTCAATCTAGGCTATTGTTGTGCTACAAAAAAGAGACACATAATTCATATTGAGGATGTTAAGGACATTGTCAAAATAAACATGTTGGCTGGACTGTTGTACATGTGAGGCCATGGTGCAATATGAATCTGTTAATAGTTCATACAGTAGAATAATGAACTATAAATCTCATCTTGATGGATGAAGACCAGCATCATAGCGAGAATTTCTAGGAAACCATTCCAAGGTGAATGAAGAAAAAGGGATAAAAAACGAATTTGGGTTGCAGTCGGTTACCTCCATATGCCTTTGCCTGGTCTAATATATCTGGCAAAGGCATATACCATTATTATGTGTATGTGTTGTATTGAGAATATAGTGAGAAAGTATTGATTCAGGATCTTAAGATGATTCCTTCATGTATTGACTAAAACATGGCATGCATGTCAGGGCATAGCACCTCAATACTGCGCTCAACGGTTAAAGCTGAAGGAGACTTGACGTGTATTTTGTCATTTGTATTGTCCCAGTGTGCACCATCATGTTGAACAATTTCATAATAGTTCACCCACTGCAAATTCACTAAAGGTTGAATTATATCGGCCATAATCACAGACCCACATTTCACACAGAAACTAACATACATGCAACACTTGTGTTTTTGCTCCCATTTTATTAGTCTCATCTTGAAAAATGACTGTAGTCAGTATGCCAGTTGTATAATTCACAATGTGTCACATCTGTGGAACTGTGTTGTGTAATAAAACTGCACATTGCAGTTAGCTTATTGTGACCAGTCCGAGGCACACCTGTGCACTAATCATGCTTTTTAATCAGGATATGACACACCTGTTATGTGGATGGATTATCTTGGACAACTTTGGAAATAGAAACTGTATTGTGCGAAGGTATTATTACATTTCTACACATGAACATTGGGAGCAAAAACAAGTGTTGTATTTATGTTTGTTCTGTGTAAAGTACATACAGTATATAAGCTACACACACGCATGTATGTCTACTATATGCTTGGATAAGAGAACAAAGTATATTTGCTTTCTATAATTCTACTACTGTATTGCATTTCAGTGTGTCAATGTGTCATCCTTGTTTATTGTTCCTGTAGGCAGCAATAAAGCCACAAGATGCAGCTGTACCTGCACATATTGTACACTCATACATCAGCTTCATTCAACTCAATTAATGTCATGTAATATGTACAGTACAGGTGATGGAAATTGACCTTTCACGACCCCCTCACCTGCTCTCTGCTCGAGAGAGAAATAAACAGTGTTCATTACTCTGTGGGTTGCTGCAAAATAGCTCTGGGCTGTGTAAATGTGGTTCTATCAGCTTGAACACGTTTTCAACATGTGTCACATCTGGGTCAAGGAATGGCATTCATCAACATCATGCAGTCATGTTCCACTATGTTTACGCTCTGGTGGGCGATGCCGTAAGCCAGCTGTAAGACTAGCGTATAGGCGACATATAATGCTCCTTTTCCACACGTTGACAGTTCCCTGAGGTCTTAATGAAATGTCTGTGACACGCTTTGGTCAAAATATGATAAGGTAAGGTACCAACGCATCCTTCACAACCCAGTTCTGGCTGGTTTGAGTGCCTGTTCCTTTAATGCTAATGAGCCTGCACTGATTACCCTCCCGCCGTCTTCCGCAGGATTTACTTGGTGTGTGTTGCAGAGGCCTCCCCGCAAAGTCGGAGCTCGAGGCCCCTCCCATAAAGCCACTGTTTTTTCCTTTTACACATTTAAACAAAAAAAAAATATATAGACCTAGCAGTAGCGTAGCCAGAAATGTGCGTGTGGGTGGGCGTACATGAAACTTGGTGGGCAATAACAATTAGTCTACAGTATTAGACCTATTACAACTACGATGTAGCCTAGAAGTATGATATTACCATTTTTGTGATCACCGCCAGCTTTGTAATTACACAGGCCAATGATTAGTAGGTCTACAATATTATGCCGGTAGCCTACCTTAACATTAGCCTAGGTTTGTGATTTTAGCACATTGAACGATATTCGTGCAGCTTGGATTGATAGTAGTGACAGCATGTGCAGTTCGTAATAACAATGTCGATCAATTGATCCATATGATCATCAATGCTTAAATGGACCATCGCCTTCCGATGCGAAACTCAAAACCTACTCCATTCCATCCTGCCTCACTAAGAAAACTAAAGCCAACACTGCAGCCAGCTGTGGCGTCAGCATCCTTAATGTTGGTTGAGGCTGTGTATTTAGATCAAAAGGTTATCAGTGTTGAACTCGTCTATACAAAATTATCCTAAATTGCTTCTCCACAGGAAGTTAATGTTTTATTCGCACCTTCGCTCATATAGAATGGAAGTGAATGGGAGTCGAATATTAATTTTGCGTGTGTGCAGCCTCACAAAAGCATGCGCTTGAAGTGAAAGGGCCGGTGTATGGTTCTTCCTGGCTCTGGGCTAACTTGTGTATGCTAACCATTCTTGTAAAACACTGCATAGGTCCAACTCACGGTTAAAAATAGCAGCCTGTTAACAACTCATTCATTTGAATCAGGTGTGTTGTTGCAGGGACAAAACATACAGGGCAGTGGGTCCACTAGAGCAGGGTTGGGAAACACTGTTATAGCAGTTATGGCTGCTACAGTAGGATTCTGAGGCCGTTGGCTGCTGGTCTCGGGTAGGTGCTCAAGATAATATTGCCAGAAATGTACTGACAAAATTATTTAACATCACGACATGTAAACCATACACGATATAAAACGATCATGTTGATTCATTATTTAGCATGTCATTCTACCATAGACACAATGCAGGTTATAAGCCGGCTAGCATCAGTCTCTTATCATAACGTGTTGCAGAGTTAACATATCAACACTACAGCATTTCTAATCCGTTTACTGCACAATACATCAAGTAACATAGTTTTTGTGTTGTAGTACATCACACTCTTTATAGTCTTGCTGGCTGTGTCGCAGATAACCCATTAGTGACTAGTGTAACATGTATTGTATATCATTACATACATTATACAGTGTGTTTACATTATTTAGGCTGTACACTAGTTAACCTCAATCTCTAACCATGTATGCTGGGACATTTTCATAAAAAAACTAGAATTTCCTGAGGCTGAGTGTCTATGTAACAATGTATTGTTATTGATGCCGACACCAGAGCAGTTGGCAAACTTAGCTTAGCTTCATATTGCTAGCAGGCTAAATGTTTGCAAGAAAAATAATGGTGCACGTTAGCAAAGGTAGCTCTCACCAAGCAGTGGGTGGGCTCAGATGGTGAAGGGGTGAAGCTGGGGTCACTATAATTCCAATGAGCTCCCCCATGTGTCATTGTGACACACCAGACATCTGTGTCTGTTAAGACACATCCATCTGGGAAATCGTCCATTGAAACTGTTAAAAGAGCAGGCGCTTTAAAAAATTTATTTGGCCGGTGATTGGACGAACCTGTGAACCAGCAAAGCCTGTTGTTAAATCCACTCTTGCAGTAGAAAAGTTGGGAGAAGAGTTAAAACATATTTTCCACTGAGAAAAGCCTTTGCTCTTCTAAGAAAGTCTAATAAAACTAATGCTATAGTATATTGTATCATCTAGGTGTGTTGGACTCGGGTTGTTTTCAACTCGTCTTCATCACAGCTAAACCACGCCCGTAACTACGACGCTGATTGGCCACACACTAATAGTGCGTTCAGAATTGGCGTTTTGAACTTTTGAATTTTGAACGATTTGTGTAAACATTCCAAAAATATTAGATTTAAACTGTCACCCTTCCTCCAGCTTTAATGTGTGTTCGCCGAGAACAACCTCCTCAAACTATCTCCTCGAACCGTTTACTTTTGTTCGCAAATGTTCGCGGCGAACACAATGTAAACGCAAAACTGTATAAATATGTTTGCGAACTTCGCAAACGTTCTGTTCGCCAATTCTGGACACACCTTAGGTTTACCAGCCTGAAAGAAAACGATTCCCAAGTTCAAGTTCTCCAGACTGATTCTCGCAGCAAAGCCAAACTGAAGCTTGCAAGATTAGGATGGTCTCCCAAGGCTAATGTAACGTCCCAGGGAAGAGCAAAAGCTGAGCTTGCTTGAAACATGTTTTCTGACATACCATATGCAGCCCAAAAGAAATGCACTGAATTGTGTTATATTAGCTTCTGTGGGTAAGCCAATGTAGCCTGAAGCATTGAAAAGGTTTGTTTTTCATAATATTTCCCCTTTAAGGTGATTAACTGACTGAAACAAGTTAGCCATTAAACAGCTGGAGGCTGCCTGGAACCATCGGGGCAAGCCCCAACTAATACATTCTATGGAAACATAAAAATAAGAATAATAATAAAAACTCTTCTTTGTTCTTTCCATAATGACCAAATTAAAGTTCTACATTTAGTTGAAAATACCATTACTATATAGCCTAAGCTATTGCGTGGAATTACCCTTATGGGTGAATTCAGCATTACAAACAAGAGTGCATGTACCCGCTGCACCTGAATGCAAAGTGGCTGGCAATTCACTCTACTCCTCCCCATGCACAACTATGTTCCAAATTACAGTGATCTGGAGGAGAAATTTGGGTTAATTTGTTGTTTTCTTTTGAAAGGAGGAGGGAGCTATAATGCAGTCAATGAATGTACAGTACATTGACCTTGATTCAGGGCCGGAGTGGGGCCACTTTTCAGCCCGGGAGTTTCAGGCCCAAGACCGGCCCACTGTTTCCATGGTGGCGGAAATTGGACAAATAAAGCAACAGTTCAGCTCTTACTATCCTGTAGTTATTATTAATACCATGGTTCAACAAATAATGTAATAATTCACTTAAACTTAGAAGTTAACAAAAAATATTCCACTATTCCACAAGGATAGGTTGAGAAATTAACAAAAGCAGAGAGAAATAGAGCAT